>CAUYPO010096288.1:0-11445 GCA_963574435.1 Cheirogaleus major
GAAACCAGCCTGAGCAAGAGCGAGACCCCGTCTCTACTAAAAATAGAAAGAAATTAATTGGCCAACTAAAAATATATAGAAAAATTAGCCGGGCATGGTGGCGCATGCCTGTAGTCCCAGCTACTCGGGAGGCTGAGGCAGAAGGATTGCTTGAGCCCAGGAGTTTGAGGCTGCTGTGAGTGAGGCTGATGCCACGGCACTCTAGCCTGGGCAACAGAGTGAGACTCTGTCTCAAAAAAAAAAAAAACTCAGAAGGATAAGAGATTCCTCAGAACTGAGATGAAGATCAAAGGAGATTTTATCCTGTGAAAACCCTGGGCTACATAGTAGGGATTCGAGAACAATTGGTTGAATTCATTTGACTTGTTTGGCTTTTGTCCGGCTAGGTGGATGCCAGTAGCCAAGGGCGGACTGGACCCCAGATGCTGAGCCGGCCATCACCCTTTTGTCTTCTCATCAATCCTGTAAGGAAGCTTCTTTCATTATGCCCATTCTGTACCTAAGGAAATGCAGCCCCGAATGCTAAAGTCATCTGTCCAGAATTTTTTAAAAGAAAGGGCAGAACTGTTAATAAGTCTCAAATCCAGGTCCTTCTGGTTTCAAAGTCTAACCGTGATGACACAGAGTCTCTCTCAGGGGCTTCCTTCTTTGTGAACATAGAGTTGGGAGTCCTCTTCTCCTCACAGAAATGCCTGGAGAATCAAATGAGTTATAAACCCAGAGTGGCATGCCTGGGAGGGACCCCAGAGGGCATGGTCTCCAGCCTCCTCACTTTACAGATGAGGAAACTGAGGTCCAGAGAGGCAACTGACCCACAGACTTAACCACTGGTGGCAGAACCTGCAACTGCAGGTCTCCTGACACCACCTTGTTCAACTGTGGAAAACAGCATGCATACAGAAAGCAAAACAGCTTCATGGAATATCAAAAATGAACACTTATAACCTCTAGCCATATCCAAAAAGAGAACATTCCGGCATCCCAGAAACCTTTCCCTCTTTCTCCAGAAGGTAACCAATATCCTGACTTTCATGGGAATCAGTTACTTGCTTTTCATTATAATATGATACATATCATACATATCACCAAAACATGCATCCTTAAACACAGTAGTTTAGTTTTTCCTGACTTTGAACTTTATAATGTAATATCAGTTTTGTGCATACTCTTTTGTGCCTTCATTTACTAAATATTATGTTTGTGAGTTTCATCCATGTTGTCGCAGGTAGCTGTAGTTCAATCATTTTCACTGTTGTATAGTATTTGTACTGAGTTGAATAGTGTCCCCCAAAATAAATGTCCATCCAAAACCTCAGCATGTGACCTTATTTGGAAACAGAACCTTTGCATATATAATGAGTTAAATTAAAATGAGGTCATACCGGATTAGGGTAGGCCCTGAATCCAACGACTGGTGTCTTTATGAAATGGCCGTGTGAAGATACAGAGGAAAGCAGGGAGAATACCATGTGAAGACAAAGGCAGAAGCTGGAATGACAACAGCTACAAGCCGAGGATTGACGGCAACCACCAGAAGCTCAGGGACAGGCATAGAACAAATCCTCCCTCCACTCCTCCAGAAGAAACCAACCCTGCTGACACCTTGATTTTGAACTTCCAGCCTCCTGAATTGTGAAATAATAAATTTCTGTTATTTTAAGCCACCTAGTTTGTAGTAATTTGTTATGGCAGCCCTAGAGAACTGACACAGTATTCCACTGTACAAACTGGTCACAGTGTGCTTATAAATATACCACCATTTCTTGATGTGTTCTCTAATTGAGGTAGGTTGGTTAGTTTCACATTTGGAGCTGTTACGAATAATGCCTCTGTGAGCATGTGACCTGGTACAAGGACACACGTTTCTCTGGATGACACGGCTCTATGGCCACACTGCTTCCTGAGTGGTCATCCTTCCATGGCCATGGAGGTAGAAACTCCTAGGCCTGGAAATGAAGCACACTCAGATGGAGGGGAAAGGATAGTAGTGCAGCCAGCCAGAGCCCTGCTGGTGAGGCACCCTCTGACCCACTGCAGCTCCAGCCCACGCTTCTCCTGCCTGCATCCTCCTCCCTGCCTCCACCCCTGGCCTTGCTGTGGCCCTGACCCCAGCCATCACTTCCTCCCACAGACCTTGGCTCTGCCCCTGCCTTCTCCAGCGTCTCTGAACTCCCTTTCAGTCCCTTTCTTCTTTTGCCGGTTGGCTGGGTTTGGGACTGGTCTATTCTCCGTTGCCCCCTGGACTCAGCCATGGCGTCTCAGACCAAAAGTTCCTAACAATGGGCCCCTCTTGCAGGGGGAAGCTTGCTGAAGTTTTTCTCCTCACCTATCAGGAAATCCATTGATTTTAGAGAATGGCCACCCCTAAGGACAGCGGGGGGCTGAGGGCAGAGAGCAGGAGGCATCACGGGGCAGGAGAGGTGAATGTCTATGTAGTAGAAGCCGGGATGCTGCTGCACGTGGCTGCAACAGCATCTCCAAGTGGCCAAGTCCCAAGGGGACAAAAAGAATGTTTGTATCAACCACAAAAGGGCTGAGGTAAACAGTTGCCTTCGCTCAGTGCCCATTCCTGAAGATGAGTCACTTCCTAGACTTCCAGGGCTATGACTACGATTGTTTATCTGACACGAACATCGAGCTTGTTTTCGTTGCTGCGGCACCGTCCCGAAGCATGCTGGCTCGCCTTCTTTTGAGTGACAACATCCTCTTATTATGAATTCTGTATTTCATTTGGAGCCGTCTTCATAGCATTTGTATTACTCCGTACAACTCGTTCTGGGAGATTGTGAAAATAGCAATACTGAGGTAAATAGAAATTTTTTTTCCTTTTATTTTTAGGGAAATTCTACTGCTTTGACTTTAAAATTTGATGACAAATCTGTGGTTAACCCCACCCATCAGAACACTGAAGCTAGAAATTGGATATTTTTTTCTGTAGGGATTTCAGCAGTCAATACACAATTCCTGTCCCTGAAAGTCCTCCCACAGAGAAGTTCTGGGAAAACGATGAGGGGCGGGGGGAGTTGGGACCCAACATGCTTAGAGTTGTGGTAAATGCAAAATTTTGAAAAAGAACCCCGAGGCTTCATTGATTCTCATGTCTGACTCCTAAGGCAGAGGGGGAGGGGGCGTGTCAGCCACGGTTCCATCCAGGAGGCATCACCGGGATGAGTGACACAGAACCACAGGTTTACAATAGGGACTAGACCTTGAGGAATGGTGGGAGCTGGTGAAGATGTCTGGGCAAGGCTGTTACCTCTGCATTTGGAGGGTCCATCTTGAAGTTGCCGTAGGTCAGCAGGCCTGGCAGTCTGGAAGGAAGGCTGGGCAGGAAGTTAGGAAGAAAAAGGATAATGGAAATTTCTGAAAACAAACAGGAATCCATGAGGACACACTGCGAGCCATATCTGTCTCCCACCATTTCAATCGCAACCACACGGGTGACCTGCAAACTGGGGCCCGTCATCACGGAGTTACCCACGCACCTGGCCAGGACTCAGAGCAGCTACAGGAGGAGGTGCGGAAGGGGTGGAGGAGATGCGGGCCCCGCTGCTGCCCTGTGCCAACAGGGTGGGCCTGCAGGTTGGGGAGGAGTATGGACCACAGCGGCTCCGTGTGCCTGACACTGACCTCCAGAGAGTGAGGGGGGCTGCTGCTGCTGCACTTTCGCCTTCCCAACCTCAGGCCAATTCCTCATGTGGCAATCCTAACCTAGACGACAGGGAAAGGAACACTGGGAAACAGTTCTAGTAGCTAAGTTGACACAGCACAAATCCATCACAAGAATTAAAAAATCAGAAATACCAGACGGATGTCAAGGATGGTGCACTGCTGTAGAGGCACCACGGAGCTGATGTGTATACGATACTTGCAATGTACCCGGCATTCTTCTCGGCACTTGACATGTATCGGCTCATTTAACCCTCTCAACAACCCAATGAAGCAGTTACTTTCATTATCCCTGTTTCACAGATGAAAACCTGAGAAGGAGAAGATCCCAAAGCCAGTAAGTGTTGCACAAATTCTAGTGCAATAGCAGTAGTGCCAGACAGCCTTCCATTCATCCTATTTTTTAGGGCCTGCCGTTTTAAATCTTGAATCCTGTTTTTTTAATTTTCTATTTTTAATATATGTCCCCTGTCTGTGGGATCTGCAGGCTCTGATTGAATTTTCTTGTAAGTGAATGATTCTGGTATGATTGTAGATCTCCTCTTTCCTATAATCCATGTGAAATAAATTTATGTGTTCTCTCATCTTCTCTTCATTCCAGGATAAAAACCTCTGCCTAGAAAGAACTCACCAAAGTATTAACTAGGTTCATTTCTCAAGGTCATATAAGGAGGTGATTCAGAGCATAGAATTTAAAGCCAGATTTGAATTCCATTTACATTGATCACTAGCAGAGTGACCTTGGTCAAGTTATAGGCAAGTTGAACTATTATTATTATTTATATCGGTCAGTTATTGCTGTGTAACAAATCAATCTAAGTGACTTAAATAACAATCATTAATCCTTCCTTGTGTATCTGAAGGTTGGCTTTGGTTCTGCTAATCTAGGCTGGCATCAGCTTGGTGGCTCTGCTTCAAGTTGAAGATATGGCTGGGCATGGCCCTCATTGATTGGGGGTTCATGTCTGCTCTATGCATGTTCTTGTTGCTAGGAAGTGACAGCTACCCAGGACAAGGTCTTGTTGTGGTAATGGAAGAGATGCAAGAGAGGCAAGCAGCATGAGACCTAGGCTCAAATCTGCCATACCATCACTTCTACCCACTTTCCATTGGCCAAGTCTCAAGTCTAGGTCAGGGAAGTGCTAATATAGACAGCAGAGGGTGTGAACAGAGGCAGGGGAAAGAATTTGAGCCATAATTTACCATATTATTATTATTAAAAAGCAAATAACTAGAGTACACGTGGTGGCTCACACCTGTAATCCCAGCACTCTGGAAAGCTGAGGCAAGAGGATCACTAGAGCTCAGAAGTTGGAGACCATCCTGTGAAAGAGCAAGACCCCATCTCTACCAAAAAAATAGAAAAATTAGCCAGGCATGGTGACGCATGTCTATAGTCCCAGCTACTGAGGAAGGTGAGGCAGGAGGATCACTTGAGCCCAGGAGTTTGAGGTTGCAGTGAGCTATGATGTTGCCACTGCACTCTAGCTGGAGAAGCAGAAAAAGAAAAAGAAAAGAAAAGAAAAAGCAAATAATTATGCTCAGCTTCCCTTTAAATATATTTCTAGATCTCAGAAGTTTAACTTTCAGAAAAAATACAGAAGTGAGTGAATATGTCAGATTTGGACAGTTGACTCAGTGAACGGTCTTCAAAGGAGAGTTTTAGGCATGTTTCTGTGCTCTCCTCCCAAGGACTCTAGGTCAAATTCTGTCCTGTGATACCCATTCTAAATCCCTGTGATCCACCGACATAGGTCCATTTATAGATGTTGTCTGCATGTTGGAATCCTTCCCAGCATCAGCTCCATGCCTTGACCTAGGGAACAGCGGGCCCATCTTTCATTTCCTTACTAAACATCTCACCCAAGGACATTGTATCCCACAAACATAGAATTTGCACCATGATTCTGAAGGATTTTAGGGACAGATCGTGCCTCTAGGGAATAAAGTCTGCTCCATCCTTGTGCCTGAGGTACGTCACAAGCACAGCTTGAATTTCCTGACTTGTGAGTGTCTGTATCCTGAATCTTCTTATTTATTTGTTAATGTATCGTTTGTTTTAAAATATGTTTTGTTCCCACAACGAGGAGTTCATCCACATTTATTCTCTTGGCTGAGCTTTGCGTATTTTTTTTTTCTTATGGGAAAAAATTTTAAACATTTTTTGGAGTGGAATTAACATTGGTCAGCTGAGTTCCCAGTGAGTGAGGCAGCCCGCCCCGAAAAGAACCCTTGACTTGCAGAAGTCTCAACACCAACAACAGCATCAAATCAAAACCAAATTTCATTACCAAGTCCCCACCACATTACACACTCTTTGAGGAAAAGTCATGTTGTCTTCATGTTTATATATGCACAGGGCCGGGCACAGTTGAGGCTCAAAATATCTTTGTTAATTAGATGAGTAAATTCCAAACCTCTGTGACACAGTGTCCAGTGTAGCAACACTTGTAAAAACAAGAACACTGTCTTGTTGAATTGATGTGGATTTAAGTTGTCATGGGAGGTAATTTTTAGGGGAGGGTTAATTCCATGCAAAATTACGACATGAACATATAATTGTCTTCAGATCTCAGGGTCTCAAGTCTAGGGGCCCTCACCTCAAAGCCCTAATACACTACAGTCCTCTGGCTTCTTCCCATGATACAAAAATATAGATGGGGTTTAGAGGCATTTGTTTATTTTTTAATTCATAATGGTCTATCAAGCATCTATTTATAAGCCAGGTGCTATGTGTGAGGTTTTAAGAATTAAACATCAAATACAGCATGGTAACTGTGCTTAGGGAGTTCACAGTTTAATGGCAGAGATAGACATGTAAACTGATGATATTATTGCATAACATGACAAATTTCCAAATGCTGTGGGAATTCAGAGGAGGCCTTCCTAGTCCCTCTTGGAAGAGGTGACATCCGAGCTGATTCTTGGTGGACAAATAAGAGTTGGGAATGAGGTGCAGCTCCAGGAGAAAGAACAGCATGTACAAAGGCTTGTGCTGGAGAGCAAGGAACATTCTTGGAACACCAGGGAATTTGACGTGACTCGGGAAATGGGTGTGAATTCGGGCGTGGCCAGAGATGTGGCCAGAGGTGGAATCATAGCTGGGTCATGCCTGTCAACTCTTAAGGCCTGCCAAGGAGTGTTGATTTACCCTAAGGGCAGTGGGCAGTCACCAAAAATGTGTAAACAGAAAAATGACCTGATCAGATTTGTGATTTTAAAAAGATAGAGATTTGAGTCACGGAGACCAGTGAGATCATGGTGACCAATGAGATCACCGCAGTTATCCAAACAAGAGGGGCCTGCGAGAGGTCCCTGCCCAGTACCAAGTCAGGTGCAGTACAGGGTCTCACCCTTGCATGCCCTGCACGAGCTCTGGTCTATGTGCTTTTAACACAGCACAAACGTTGGCTACTTTACTCACACTTGACTTGAATTTCCTCCTTTGATGACCATTTTATCCTGCCAAGTTTGAAGTTGACAGCCTCCAGCGTTTGATAGCTTTTTGGTACATAGTTTTCAGACTTTTTATTCCTTTTTAAGTGGAAAACTGTGGGGATTTTTCATACTTGAAACCCAATATTGCATGAATGACTTAGTTCAAACTTCTCCCAAAATATTGACTTTGGGTAAAGACCAAATATCTGAATTTGAGGCTGGAGCACAAGCACAATAACAGGTTTGGACATCTCTCTTGTTTCTTCTCTTAAAAAAAGAAAAAGGAATGGTGTGAACAGAGGAAAGAGAAGCAGAAAATGGAAGAGAAGGGGAGAGAGAGAGCAGGAGGTTTCTTATTTCACCATTTGAAGAATTCACATCCAAATAATAAAGTAATATCCACGTGAACTTCCTTCATCCTATAGGAAACAACAATGTCAAATTCTGAAACTTCAGATCAAAATGTCACAGACCCAAGAGTCCCCATCTGCACCTGAATCTGCTCCTGCCCTCTCCCTTCCCTTCCTTGCTATGCCTGCAGTCTACCCCCAGATCGCCACCACCAGACTATGGCCAAGTGTGGCCTCAGTTGCTAACTGGGAGTTCTCCTCTAATGACTCTGCAAAGAGAAGCAATTATCAAGTAAAATGAAAATTTTGCTTACAATTTGCACAGGCCTGCAGTCCTTGCTAGCTGTATCTGATTCTGAAGCTCTATGAGGCCAAGTTTGATGCATTGGGTATAACCTATGTGCTATCCCCTCACAAGGTTAACTATTACTGCATAAAACCACCCTAAAACCCAGGGACTTAGAACAAAACAGTTTACTATTTCTCACAATTCTGTGGGTTGACCCGGAGCTCATATGCTTCACTGGTGTTGGCTGTGGTATTGGGATGGTCAGAAGGTCCTAAGTGGCTTCACTCACATGACTGGCATTGGTGCCGGCTGTCAGCTGGGAGCTCAGCTGGGGCTGTTGGCTAGAGGCCTCAGTTCTCTTCCACTTGGGTCTCTCACATGGCTAATTGGGCTTCCTCACAGCATGGGAGCTGGGTTCCAATAAGGGATGTTCCAACAAGTGTAGGAAGAAGCTGCAGTTCTCTTACATAAAGTACTGCTATGTTCTATATGTTAAGGCCAGTCACATGGTCAGTTCAGATTCAAGGGAAGGTGAAATGGCAAGGACACATTGCATAAAAGCATGTAGGGATGAGAGATATAATTGTGACCATCCAAGGCAGAAAGAAGAAGAAAGCTAATAAGAAAAGGCTACGTTGGTCAGCTGACTTCTAAGTGCTTATAACTGGATGGTAAAGAGTCAGACTCAGTGATACCTGGGGAAGGTTCAGTGAGTAGCTAAGAATTAAGCCCTTTGTAAGAACCCCATTGCCAGGGAGGTGATCATAAACATCCTTCATGTAAAAATTCTGTCAGCCTCTTCAATTTTGGCCCAGCACACAAACTGATCCTGAGGAAAGTAGTCATTATAGTTTCCTCCAAATAAGTTGCCAAGCTCTAGATCACAAGACCCTAGACACAAGTGATTGAACCCAGAGCCCAGGCCAGAGACGTGGGACCTACGGGAGACCAGCAGCCAGTGAGAGGCCCAGGTGCAGCTCTGCCCAATATGACCACTTCTTATTGGGCAGTGATTAACCAACATTCCCAGATCCTCACTCCTGGAAGTTTTTAATACAAAATAAATTGAGAGAGGGATGGGAAAGCAGAAGAGTGTTGATGATGAAGCAAACAGGAGAAGCATAAGCAAAAAGCAACTGAGTCATTAGGGTGACAGAGCCAATGGCGTGGAAGGAAATGGACTCCCCACTCTGGAGGGACAAGATGTTTGGGGCAGCAGAGCAACTGTTGGGCTGATCAGTGAACACATCATGGTTTTCTCTGAGTCTGACCTCATCTCCTAGCACTCACCCTTGCTCCCTATGCTCCCGGCCCACAGGCCTTCCTTGTGTTCCTGAAACTTGCCAAAGTTCTCACTTAAAGGGCATTGCACCAGTTGTCCCCTGTGCCTGGGGGATTCTGCCCCCAAGGTCTTCTCCCAACTGGCCCCTTGAGCACTTCCAAGGCCGGGTCACAATGCTGCTTTCTCAGAGGTCTTCCTGGACCACGCAGTCTAAAGTAGCCTCACATCCTTCACCCTTATCCCTCTTTATCACATCACTGGATTCTTTTCTTCATGGCAGTTACCACCATCTGAAATTACCTTGTTCATTTATGCCCTTTGTTTATTGTCTGTCAGCCCCCACTTAGTGGAAGCTCCATGTCAGCGGGAACCTTCTCTCTCTTGTTCACAGCTAGAGTCCCCAGAGCCTGGACCACAGTCGGCACACAGTCGGTGCTCAACAAATGTTCGCTGAATGGATAACAATGCACTTGCTGAGACAAAATAGCACCTCTCACTTTCCCTGTGTACCCTTACAATGAATGCCCCTCATCAAAGTGCAACTGAGCATTCCCCTCCATTCCTCGCAAGTTGAAAGAGTCTCACACCAACAGTGGGGGCCCAAGACCTCCATGGTAGAAGACTTTGTGATGAGGGAACCATAAGGCCTTTGACCAAGTGGCCAAAGTCATAGAACCCATCGATGGCAAGCATCCCTAAAAGGATATTTTAGGGGAGTTCTCTAAAAATAAAACAAAAACTATTCCCAAAATAAGGGCAAACCTAAGGACATCTGTTCTTCTTTAATTAACATTATTAGATACTTTCCATTCACACCCAAAGAGGACAGTCGGGATGGGTCAAGTCTTTTCTGCTCACTGGAAACTTTTGAGAATCCTTCTTCCCTCAACAGCCCAACACCTGCCCTCCCAGCACCACAAGCATGCATTTTAAGGTTATGCTTATAAATAAGTTTGGGTTTGCAGAGGATACGCTAAGGCAGTGTGCATATTTTTCCACATCCGATCTTCTAAGCTAGCATTCAATACTCAGGGCATTTTAGC
This sequence comes from Cheirogaleus major, assembly GCA_963574435.1. Lineage (NCBI taxonomy): Eukaryota > Metazoa > Chordata > Mammalia > Primates > Cheirogaleidae > Cheirogaleus > Cheirogaleus major. The sequence goes on from CAUYPO010096288.1 coordinate 10,072, forward strand.
CACTGGATACTACAGGCACAATGTTTGAGGTCAAAAGCTTTTGAATACCCTAAAAAGTGTTTGAGACCTTAAAAAAATGATATTATCTCTCAAATAGAATAAATATAATTCAATAATGTTTCATCAACCGCTGCATCCATGTACTTCCCGGGGAAGTGGAAATATTTTTCACTACATTTGGGGTGGTGAGGATTCTATCAAAGGCAGCATACCTGGGCTGCCAAACATCTTAAAACCGCTCTCACAAGACTTGGTGTCCCTGAGTCACGACTGACATGGCCACATCTATGTGTGAATTCATCTGTGAGTGAAATCCTTGTCCAACTCTAGAGAAGTGAATTAGCATGTACTTGATTTTTTAGTTAGGAGCTTAGAGTGTGACCCATCCTAGGAGTCCCATTTCCCATGGACAGAACCAGTCTCAAGTTCAATGCATGCTATTTTGCCTATAAGCATATTGCCCTTGTCAGATCCCAAGTCCTTGCTTGGGTTCAGAAAACACAGCCAGGTGCAGAGGACCAAGGTCTGAGGGTGTGACTGGGGACAGTCAGAGGGAGTGAAGGGTGTCTCGGGTCAAGGTCCCGCCTCCCAGGCTGCCTCTCTTGTCCCACTCTCCTGTGTCCCTGTGTCCTGTTAAAGCAGCAATAGGAGATTAAGGCCCATCAAGAGTCTTGTGGAAGTCTCAGGACCTAGGTTAGGAAGGAGATGAGGACGTGAGGAGGGAGCCTAGGGAGAGGGTGCAGAGGTTGCAAACTCCGTTGTACAATTAAATGGAGGTAGAAGGTTACTTAGCACATTAGCTGCCATGACGGTTGTATTTAACTCACTTTAGTTTTGACCCCGACGCTGCAGGAAGAATATAAAAAAATCTCATTTGTTGATATTTTTATGGTTACAATATTGGCAATTTAATTCTAAAAACATGGAATAAATTAATAGAAGTCAATAAAAAAACTCAATGGAAATCAAGCAGGTTGCAGGGGAAAGAAGGGTGAGTGAAAACCTATCTAACAGTACAATGAACACTGGGTGTTCATTGGGTGATGACCACCCAGTGTCTGGGTAATGGGCACACTTATAATCCTAACTCAAGCATAACAAAATCAATACAGGTAGCCAAAGCCATTTGTACCCCAGTAATATTCTGAAATTAATTTAAAAAAAAAAACTAAAAATAAATGAAACTATGGCTAACAAATTTAATACCTACAGAGACGGAGACTTCCTGTTCTAATCCAATAGAAGACATTTTCTAATTGTTGAATACAAGCATAGAAAGAAAAGAAAGAAACCAAAATTTTTAATATGCTTTTTTCATAAAGGCCTAGAAGTTTGCATCAAACTGTCATGTGGATAGAGACTCTGTAATGGACC
>CAUYPO010096289.1:0-23677 GCA_963574435.1 Cheirogaleus major
CAGGTTCTTGTTGGTGCACAGCACAAATTAGTTATATATGGGGATGGTAGTTTTTTCATCTTCAGTTGTCTCTGATGCAGCTTATACGAAATAATTGTTGTTCTGTTAACTGAATACCACTCTGTAATTGCAAAAAAAAAAAAGTTGCAACTGTTTTGTTGACATTCTGAATGCTTCTAAGTAAATACAATTTTTTTATTTAAAGAAAAGATACAATGAACACTATTGAGGTGATGAGCACACTAAAAGCCCCAGCTTAAGCATTATAAAAGGTATCCATGTAACAAAAACATTTATACCCCTTTAATATTGTGAAATTAAAAATTTTTTAAATGTAAAAACCATTCTTAGCTCCCAGGCAGCACAAAAACAGGCAGTGGGCCAGATTTGCCCTGTGGGCTGCAGTTGGCTGACCCCTGCAGTAGGCAATAATAACGCGCAAAGAGCACAGCCTCAGGCACTTGGATTCACTTCAATTTTTCAAGTTTACTTCTGCCACTTTCTGTGACCTTGAGCAAGTCAGTAAAATCTCTAAGCCTCAGTTTCCCCATCTGTCTGGACCTCTTTGAATGCACATTCAAAGAGATAAGCATGCTGTAATCCCAGTACTTCGGGAGGCCAAGGCAGGAGGATCACTTGAGGCCAGGAGTTCAAGACCAGCCTGGGCAACATAGCAAGACCCTGTCTCTAAAAAATAAAATAAAATAAAATAAAATAAATTAGCTGGGCATCATGGTGGGAGCCTGTAATCTCAGCTACTTGGGAGGCTGAGGTGGGAGGATTGCTTAAGCCCAGGAGTTTGAGGTTATAGTGAGCTGTGATCATGCTACTGCACTCCAGCCTGGGCAACAATGAGACCCTGTTTCTAAAAAATAAAGAAAGAAAGAAGAGATAAGGAATGGAAAACTCAGCATAGTGCTTGGCTCACGTTGTAAGCACTCAATAAACGTTAGCTACTGTTATCTGAAGTTCCCTCTGATTAGAGCTGTCATTCTCCTCTCTGATAACCCCAGTCGTCTAGCACACTATCAGGCACACAGTAGATATTCATGAATTATTGGTTGAATGAATAAGTGAAAGAATGAATGAATAAAATCTCATTGAAATGTGGCAACTGACACTTTTGCTCACTAGCTGCCCAGGCAATGAAGTGGTAGCCTCCCTCACTTTTAAACTTTTGGTTTTGGACCAGTGTCCTAGTTGGGTCATCACTGAGGACAAGAGGTTGGGGCTGGACTTATTGCAATTTCAGATGTGCACATAGTTAGGTGCTCAATAGTTGCTTGATGAATGAATGAACGAACAGCTATTGCCCAAGCCAAGTGATAGATTCAAGTACTTGAAGTTCAACAAAAGAGACCACCACCCTATGCCCACCCTAGGGCTCGTGATATTGGGGGAGTCATTAGGATGATGGGGGCCCTCTCTGAAAGTGTCCCCAGGGAGGTAGAAGGTAATTGTCCAGTACCACCTGTTTGTCTTCTCCTGCTTTCTTCAGCTGGCCCCACAGAAGGAAGCTGACCTGCTCCCCACCTGCCTCTAGAAGACACAGCTCTCACACAAACAAACTGGACCCTCTTAGAGCCAAATTTCTATCTGCATAGGCATCCTCACCCAGTGCTCCAGCTGCTAAGGTATAAAGGGGGTCAGCCAGTGGTTCAGGTCCATGTGCTTCATGGGGGGAAGCCATTTATTTTTGTATAAACAGCATATGGTGCTCATCTACCTCTCACAAGGAGGCTGTGGGGCTTCCTGGCATGTGAGTGATTTTAAGTTTCTAAGTTTCTCCAGGATCCTAAATAAAAATTAAAAAAAGCTGCAGAAAACACAGAAAGGAAAATCATGTTGAGCTGGATGCAGCAGTCCCTAAACCACGAAGAGCATCATGGGCGGATCAGAGGCCCCAGCAGGCTGTCCCTGGAGAAAGGTCCCCGCAAGCCTGAGCCAGGCCGCCAGGATGTTGGTTTCCCACCCGGAGAATAGCGCAAGAATCCATGAGCCACTGTGCTCTGCAGCTGACTATGGGAGGCCCCCGCCTTGGGAGATACTGGGCAGGAGGCTGTGGCCTACGCGCGCACTGCCGAGACCCTTTAAGGCTTCCAGCTCTCCTCCAGAGGAAAGCTTGACTTGGCTCCCCTTCAAGCACTGTCAACCGCATCAGAGCTGTTTCAGAAAAGCACTCAGAGAATGGAAAATGTTAAGGGCATTTGTGGGAACCAAGGAGCAGCCAAACACAAGAATGGCATCATTCTCCCCACCACCCAAGAAGCCACCTTCCCAAGTCTTCAAGAAGCAGAAAGGGAAGTCAGGGTTTTCCTACCCCTTGGCGCGGGCCTCTGGAAGCTCCAGGACGCCTCTGGGAATCTGAGTCTCACAGCCTGCTTGGGGCTATGGGGCCCATGGGCCGCTTTGAACTGACTATGGCATCAGCGATTTCTTATGATTAATAATAGCGACAATAACCATGGCAGCTACCATCGATAGGGTGTTCACTGTAGCCCAGGCACTGTGCGATGTAGGTGTGTGACCTTGGGCATTCACCGATCCTCCCCCAAGCCTCAATGTCTTCCTTATCAGGAAGAGAGGGGATAAAATAATCCTACAGTTTCTGGGTGAAGGAATAAAACCCTGCTGGGCTCAGAGGGTCGCTGTGGAGATTGAATGAGGCAACGTAGGGGAGGGGCTTCACCCTGAGCCTGGCCAGTTCAGGTGCTTCAACAAGTGGCAACTGCTAATATCATTATTACGCATTGGAAATAGCCAGTGATTCAGATCAAAGGGGAAAACGAGAACGGCCTTAACTCTGTTGTACTTCTCCCTTCCCTCACCCTCTACCTTCTCACCTTACCCTGGGTCTTAAACACAGACTCTTTCAATTCTGTCCCACTCCTAAGAAGGACAGGTAGGACAAGAGCTTGCATGGCCATTGAGACACATGCACAAATCACTCACGGGTTTGTGTGTCCATTAACAGCGACTCAGAGCAGACTGCCTCTTCCTTCTCCTGGTCAGATCCATTTCTGGCACTTCACATCTCCTGGACAATACAACTTTGGCCTGGCTCCACGGGGCAGCGCACGAGGCATGCTACAGCAGTGGGAGAGGTAGTTAGTGGGTGATCTTGCCAGGCTGTATAGCTGTCAGTCAGAGATGCCAAGGCATTTGAAGGCCAAGTTCACCCCTTCTGTGATAGCCACCAAATTAGTGCTCAAAAAGGTATTTTTTTTTCTTCTGTGGGTAAAGCAGAAGAGAAAAAAAAGGAATAGCAGTAACCAGTCCGGTGAAGGGAATGCTTGATCTTCGTTTGTTCATTCGTTCATTCATTTGTTCATTCATTACATTCTTAGTAATTACCTGTACCTACTCTTTGCTGAATAACATGCCAGGCATTGAAAAATGAGACGAATAAGACAAGGATGCCTATGCCTGTGGGGCTAGCTGTCTACTGCGGGGTGGATACAATAAGTGAATAATTCCAACGTGGTGAGAACTCTGTGGGAGAGGAGCACAGGGTGCTGTCAGTCTCCAGAGGAACCAGGAACTCAACCTGGGAGTGTGTTTGTTTTAGTATGAGAAAAAGTCAGCAGCAGCAAAAAAATAAAAATAAAAAAGCCTTTGATTAAAACAAATGGCACTCAGCAGCCTGGGAAACCAAATGCAAAGGGCATAAAGCCTCCAAAGACAGCTTTAGAAGTTGTGCCTCTGTGTCCCTATGGTTCTGTGCCTGTTTCTTGTCCATCTTTGAGCCCACTAATTAGGCTCTTGCCTCGAACCCTCAAGAAAGAGTTAATCCTTAAGAAAATTCTCCCTTGGCCAGGCGCAGTGGCTCACGCCTGTAATCTCAGCCTGTAATCTCAGCTACTTGGGAGGCTGATGTGGGAGAATTGCTTGAGCTCAGGAGTTTGAGACCAGCCTGGACAACATAGTGAGAAACCGTCTCTACAAAAAATTTGAAAAATTAGCCAGGCATGGTGGTGCACGACTGTAGTCCCAGCTACTTGGGAGGCTGAAGCAGGAGGATCGCTTGAGCCCAGGAGTTCCAGGCTGCAGTGAGCTATGGCAATGCCCCTGCATTCCAGCCTGGGCAACAGAGTGGGACTCTGTCTCTAAAAAAAAAAAAAAAAATGCTACTGATAGTTACAAAATACAAAATCCTGTAAAGAATAGGATTCCAATCTTCTAAAGTTTATGTCTGTATGTGTGAGAGCATGTGCATATAGAGTAAAAAGCCTGGAAGAAAATACACTAAAATGTTAATATCTTATTTCTTAGTTAATGATTTTAATTTTTCTACACTTGATCTTAGCCAAAAGGCCGAGAAGCGATGATTTTAATTTTTCTACAATGAACTCATATTATCTTTATTATTTGAAAAACAATGTTATTAATTTCAGAAGTGAAAGTATGTCCAAGGCTACATGCTGTATGATTCTGTTTATATGATATTCTGGAAAAGGCAAAATGACAGGGACAGGAAACAGGTCAGTGGTTGCCAGAAGCCCGGGGCGGTGGAAGAGATTAACTACAAAGGGGCACAGGAGAATTTTTTGGAGAGATGGAAATGTTCCATATCTTGATTGTGGTGATAGTTTCATGGCTGTGTGTGTTTTTCAAAGCTCACAGAGCTGTTCACTAAAAAGGATAAATTTTTATGGTATGTAAATCGTGCTTGTATAAGCCAGAGTTAAAAAAAAAAAAAAAGAGTCCAGGTTATTCCTCAGGTTCTATTATCTCTGGAGAATCTGATGGACCTAGGAAGATAATGAAACCTTTGGAGTGTATGATGTAAGAAAAAAAAAAGACTAAAGAAACAGATAAGGGAAATTTTCATATTCCCGTCAGTCTCTTGAAATTCAGCCTTACATGGCTGGAGCTTGGGTTTTTTTTGTTGTTGTTCTTTGCTCCTTTATTTTTTAGAGTCACTCGAGACCAGGATTTATGTGAAAGACATAGTTTTTCTTGGTATTTAATGAGGTGATTTTAGTGTGTATATGATTTACAACTCGAGTGATCTCTTTATGAAACATTTACATGTGTGACAACACTTAATAAAACTTTTTATTGGAAACATTGCTTATATGGTTAGAACAGGCTGTCAAAATAATCCCCCTTGGACCAGACACATCGCAAATTGATCATTGACTCTGTTGTTCTTGCCAGTAACATATCTAAATTCAACCTGATAGGGCATAGAGAAAAAAACAAGCCGATGACATCACTTTCTTTATGAAGATTGGGGTTTCCATTTACTACACGGGACACAACGTAAAGACTATCTGTCTTAGAGTAAGAGACTACATGAGCTAGAAGCTGGCAACTCCTGTCCTGAACTCCCAGGGCACACATTGTTGTTTGAATTCAGTCATGTCATTTAAATATTGGAGACCTGTTTTGTGCTTTATTTAATATGGAATTCGGTCACTGTCTGTAAGTACTGACACTGGATGCTGTATAACTGGGGCGCAATCTGAAGCTACCCTTTTGTTTCTTCCTTAGGTTAACAACAACAGAAAGTTCCATAAGATGTCAGTGTTATGGAAAAGAGGTGGCCAACTGGACCAAAACAGAGAAAAGCGACATTCCAGGTACTTTTGTCTTTAATTTACCTTGTAAGCGCTTCTGTTTCTCCTTAGAAGTAACTCCAAATGTGTGGTATAGAAACTACATGAACAGATGCTTCTTGTTCTAATAAAATCAGTTGAGAAATCACAGAGAAATACCAAAAAGTCCTAATATATAAGCTATTAATCCTGGCAAAGGGCATAATGAAAAGATGGCATTGAGTGCTCTACGGAAAAATTAATTGGCCATTTTAGTCTATTATATTTACAAACTAGGAATTTTGAGCTCTAAAAACATATCCAGTTACATCTAATTGTAAGTCTGTGTCCACTACTAGACTATGAGCTTGTTGAGGGCAGGAAGCATACCTTACTCATCTCTGTATTTCCAGTACCTAGGGTAAGTAAGAGCACAGACAAAAGAAGGAAGGCAGGATTAGTAGAATGGAGTCATTGGTCTCCTATAAAAGGTAGACTTTGAATCCTACTACTCTTTCTGACCCTACCAATGGGTCAGAAAGAGTGGAGGCCAGCTGGATACAGCACAGTGTAATGACAGTAAAGTTGCTGGCTCCATCATCACTCAGGCCAGCCAGCTTTGTCCCGGACTACCTCAATAGTTGAAGGCCATATTGTCTGAGGTTCTGGGTTTAATATATCTATTTTAGGTCAGCACATCAGTCCTACAATTTCTGGGTAAAGGAATAAAATCCTGATGAGGAAGGAATGTAATCATGGTTTAACATAAAAGCAATTTTAGGAAAGACCTGTCAGGACCAAAGCTACACTTTTTCAGAAAGTGACACCTCTCTGTGAATCATCTTTCTCTCAAGGTAGTTCTGAAGTGACTTTTCCCAACTACTCCAGAGGCAACAAAGACTTCATTTTGGAAACATTGGCTGGGTGAGCTGGTGACTCACACCTCAGATGAATTAATAAAAGTTGATAAAACAAAAACCAGATGTTTCAATCATCTTAATATAGGCCTCCATGCTTTCTTTTTTCAGTTATATTGTCACTTGCTGATTTCCTTCTAGTGAGGCAAAAACCAGTTTTCCAAATGTTGTGTATCCGTGCCTATTCGATGAACTCTTTCCCAACAGTTGCTATTTGGCTCTAACTTCTACAAAGACTGCAGCTCAGGCACTGACTGTTTCAACAGGCTAGTGGCACACAGTGTTTGACAACAGCATACCAGAGGGCTGGGACACTAGACTGGGTTTGCTTAAGAACTTTTGCAACAGCCTTTGGGGAAAAGCAAAAAAGGGAAGCAGTCTCTTTGCTTGCACGTAAACCTCCACAGAACCAGAAAAGGTCTCGCCAAGTAGCCGTGGCTTCCTTTCCCTGTCCAGTTTTCATTCCTTGGCCCTTGACCCTCCTGGAAAATGCTAGAAAGTGCATTGTAGAGAACCCACAACTTATATTTTCTTTCTTCTGGCCAGACCAGTGGTGGATACACTGAAATCTAGAGTGACACACTTTTAAAAGTTTCCCAATACCACCACCCATCATTCCCTGAGAACTTCTTAAGCTTTTTGCTTTTTGTAAGGACGGAAAATAATTTATTTTTTTCCTCCATCCATTGTACTTTGGTTAAAGAAATTATTTTCCCTAGACACCACCCATAGCAAAAAGCTCCAGATGTTCTTAGGTTATAGTGGGAGAATGGATTACAAACCCTGGTGTTTTTCAACCTTGTATCGTTTCCCAACCTTTTGGTTCGGGCCCCTTAGTCCCTGTCTCCCAGCCCTATTTTCTCAGTTGGGCTCCATGTTCCCTTGTCTAAGTGATCCAGAAGCAAATTTAGATTTATGCTTTGACTGCTACATCTCTCAATGTCTTGGTCCTACTATGTATCTTCTAAAATTATAGTTCCTACCATTCCATCCACCCATTTGTCCAATCCAGGTTGCTGGGAATCATTGTAAGCTTCCCCCCCACTCATTCACTCATTCACTCCTTTTAGTCTCCGAGTCTTAAGTCTACCAACTAGATGTCTCTTGCATCTGTCCCCTCTTCTCCATCCCCACTGATGTTTGTCTAGTTTAGACCACCACTCTCTCTCTCACTTGGCCAAGTCTTCTCGCCATCATCTGTGTCCACTCTTGTCCCTGTCCAAATAATCCATCCTTTCCACTGTAGCCACAATGAGAGTGATGTTTCGAAAAACCCAATATGATCATGTCTTCCTGTGCACTGCCACTCCCTGGCAATGTAATAGGCCTGGTGGCCTGGGAAAATTCCTTACACCAGCAAGTGAAGTGAAAGTGCTGGTTAAAGCTACTAATAGCTTAATGCCATAGCAATGGCAGGGCCTCCTCCAGCCTCCTGATCCTGCCCCCAACTGTGAACTCTGGGTCTTGCTCAGTTCTGTATCCACAGCTCCATGCACAGTGCCTGACTTAAAGCAAACACTCAGAACTAAATAGTAACAGAGACAATACTCTCTCCCTCAAAGGCAGTGTGTTAGTTTCCTGTTGCTGCCATAACAAATCACCACAAACTTAGTGGCTTAAACCAATACCCACTTGTCACCTGATGCTTCTGTAGGTAGGACGACTGACAAGGATCCCATTGGGCTAAAATTAAGGTGACAGTGGGGCTGTGTTCCTTTGGCAGGCTCTAGGGGAGAACCCATTCTCTCTCCTTTTTCAACTTCTAGAGGTCCCCTTCCTCTATCTTCAAAGCCAGCAACGTAGCATCTTGCTGACCCTGCTTCTATTGTCACATCTCTTTCTCTGACCACAACCAGGGAAGCTTCTTCTCCAATTTTAAGGGCCTGTGTGATTAGATTGGGTCCACTGGTATGATCCAGGATACTCTCCCCATCTCAAGGTCATCTGATTAGCAACCTTAATTCCCTCTACATACTTAATTATCTTTGCCATGTAACCTAACATACAGGTTCCAGGGATTAGGGTGTGGATATCTTGGGGGGACCATTATTCTGCCCACAAAAGGCAGCAACAGATGAGAGACCTGAATTCCATACAGCAGCCCCATTCTAATGCTTTTTGCACAATTGCAATGCTCTTACCTACTTGGCTGCATTCTTTTTTATATTAAAACCACAATTTAGCCACCTCTGTGTCCCCATTGCCTGGCCCAGGGTTCAGCCCAGGTGAGGTACTCAGTGTCTAATGACTGGAAGTTAGCAAGTAAAATATTGTTTGGGTGGAGTGTTTAAATATCAACCTCTTGGTTCCCCTTAGAAAATGGAACTGTGATTGTTGAGTTTCAAGAAAGTGTTAAAAAAAACCAATTTTGTTGCACAATCAGGGGGTCCAATTGCCGTTATCTTGCTTTCTCACACCAAACCAGTTCTAAGATTGAAAAAACAGGCAACTTCCATTATCTGACAGAAATCTTCCAGATTGTTCAGATGAAAAAAACAGCTCACATGTTTTTTGCCTCATCCACATGGGAACGCAGCTGTATAAGAAATTCAAACGAACAACAAAAAAATCATGCAATAAAGCCTCGTGACTCCCAAAGCAAACTAAGAATTGAATATTTCTCAAGCAATTTTTGTAGGATTAGTAAACACACAGTGAAGCACTTCAGTTCCAACAAATCTAGAGAAATTAAACCTTGTTTCCAAGAAGTGCTCACAGAGCTTTTAATACATTTTTCCATCATTGCAAGAGAAATAACTTGCACCATTAAGCTGCATCTCTTTAGTGGGACCCGTGCCCGCCAGACAGCATCAAGTGGAAAATGAGCCAACCTGGTGTCCAACTGGGACACGGAGGACAGGACTCCCCAAGCTGCAATTGCAATATGGGTTCATGGTAAGGAGAAGGGTTCTTTGACTTGGCAGAATCAGCCAGAAAATGTCAAGTCTTATGGAGTTCAGGCTCCAGCCATGACAGCCCCAGCTAAGCCAGCTCTCAGAGTTCAGTTTTCACCGTGGCAACCAGTTGGGGTACCTCCAACTTGCTGAACTAGAGATTCCGAAGGAAAGCAGCCCAGAGTAGCTCCATGGTCTGCAAAGAGTTTTCCATATTTTATTCAAATAGCACCTCATCAGCAAAACCTTACAGAATACTCAACCTCCATTTGAAGGGCCTTCTGGATCCCAGTCAAAATGTCTCAATGTACATCACTTCATCTGATTCCCCTAACGGGCCTGGCAGCTACTTGGGGCTGGAACCATAATCCAGTACCTACCACAGTGCCTAGCACATGGTAATAGCTCAATAAATGTTTACTGAATCAGTGAACTGTCATCATTTTATAAAGGAAGAAACAGGCTCAGAGAGGTTTAGGTGGCTTCTGAAAAGTGTCCAGTGACAGGCAGGGCTAGGCCTCTGGCCTCCCGACTGTTAGCCTATTGCTTCTTCCATTCCACCATGCTGGCCTTCAGGATCCAAGGAAATAAAGGGCAGGAGGGTGTCCCACTCCTTTTCTTTTTTTTTTTTTTTGTTTTGAGACAGAGTCTCACTCTGTTGCCCAGGCTAGAGTGAGTGTCGTGGCGTCAGTCTAGCTCACAGCAACCTCAAACTCCTGGGCTCAGGCGATCCTTCTGCCTCAGCCTCCCGAGTAGCTGGGACTACAGGCATGCACCACCATGCCCGGCTAATTTTTTCTATATATTTTTAGTCAGCCAATTAATTTCTTTCTATTTTTAGTAGAGACAGGGTCTCACTCTTGATCAGGCTGGTTTTGAACTCCTGACGTTGAGCAATCTGCCCGCCTCAGCCTCCCAGAGCGCTAGGATTACAGGCGTGAGCCACCGCGCCCCGCCGTCCCACTCCTTTTCGACAGACATTCATTCAGCATCTAGTCTAAACCAGATCTTTTCACTGCTCTTCCCGTGTTCTCTGCCTGACTGGCTCTTTCAGGTCTTGGCTTTAATGTTACCTCTTAAACAAGGCCTCCGGACTGCCCCTCCCACACCAGCCCCGCCTCCTCATGCCTATCACTCTCTATTGCGTTTCCTATTTGTCACTTATCCCAACCTTTATTTAGTGTGAGCGTTTATTTATGGTCTGCCTTCCCCAACTGGAATGTAAGCCCCACGAGGGCAGTGTGCTGGCCCTGACTCTCTGTGGACAGTAGGCCCACTGATTGTGATGCGCTGGGCATGATGCGGCCACTGAAACAAAGTCAGTGTGGTCTCTGGCATATTCATAAAAGTGTCTAGAACAATGGACTTCTGGCATACGTCCTGAAGATAGAAAGGGAACGGGGTTGTTTAGCCTGGGGACAGACTCAGGGAAGACATACCGGCTCCTCTTTTCAAATGTCTAAAGACAGCAACACAGAGGAGGGGAGTGAACTTGCCCTAAGAGATCCAGTGGGACAGTGGGGAGGGGAAGGGAGTTGTGGGGGACAGGTTTTGGTTCAAGGTGCTCTTTGTTATGCTTGTACTTATATAACTGTTGGCTACTTACTGTCTTCCCCACTAATGCCTAAGTGCTGCAAGGGTGACCCACATCTGTCATTCCTCACTGTACGTACACAGTAGAGCACAGTACATGGTGTGTCTGTCACTCAGTAACTATTTGACTAAATGAAGGTTGTGTGAATATCCATTATAGGTCAACTGTTCCCTCTGCCTGGAATGCTCCTAATTTTCACTCCCCTACACCTTGCTGACCCTTGACGTACTCTTGAGGTCTAAGCTTAACAGCACCTTACCAGGAAAACCTTCCCCAGTCCCTGTACCACCAGATCACAGCACCCTCTCATAGTGTCCTGCACTTGCCCAGCATAGCACTTATGATTACCATATTTGCTGTCATTTGTTGATTATTTAAGATAGCCATCCCTCTACTGGAAGGCAAGAAGGCAATCAGTCTTTCTCACACGATGATTCCTAACAACCCCATGAGATAGCTGTCAGTATCTCCTGTAGAATATTCTCCATGACAGCTGGGACTCTTTAGTTATTTGCTGCTATCTCCACTGTGTGTACAAAGTAAGCATTCAGATATTTCTTGAATGAGTTAACTTCACAACTAAGAAAATAGAAAGGTTCAGCAAAGTCAAGTAACTGGCCAACATCACCCAACAAGCAAGTAGCAGAGCCTGGGTTTGAACCCAGGTCTATGTAACTCCAAAGCCTGAGCTTTTTCTACTACAATGAACTGTGTGGACACAAAGTCGTCGTTCAGGACCACAGGCTGCCATGAAAGCCAGGCCCCCTTGATGAACATGTTGGGAGGCAGAACGTGAAGGAATACTGCTAGCTTGGCTGCTTGCCCATGGCCTTGACAGGACACAGGAAGGCCCTTCGCTATGAATGCTACAACCCTCCCAACCAGGGGAACTCATGTTTGGCAGTTCGCAGTGCAGCAAATGGAGGGACAGAGCTGAGAATTCATGCTCTAGCCTGGCCTGATGACAAGCAGATGGTGGCAGCAGGCTAGAGACCTGCAATTCTCTTCATCCTCCTCCTAGTTATACCAAAGATGAATCAGCACACACCTGCCTCTGGAGCCAAAAGAGCACCTAAGAATCCGGACTTTGGAGTCAGACTGTATTTGAGTCCCGCCTCTGTCACTTACTAGCCGTACAGTTTCCTCATCTGTGTAATAAGAATAGAACATACCCTCATAGCATGAATAAGATTAAATAAAATGTAGACTAAAAAAGACCTCATATACACATTACCTGTATGTGGGCTCGAAAAAGAGGGGCTCGAAAAATGGGAACTACTATTGTTATCGTTTCCGATGTGTTTTCAGGCCTCATACTACATCATCTGTGTGACATACTTCCTGTCAAGGACTTTCTGATTATGTCAAAACATCTATACTTTCATCTCCTTATACTCCTGCACTGAGTCAGGTTAACAAATATACATGCTCACATCTAATATAGGGTTTTGTGTGGTGAATTAGAAAAACGCAGGTTGGTTCAAGAAAAGAGCCTGTGTGAGGGCCTCCCCACCAGCATCTCTCACTGGGTCACAAACAGGGAAGCTGGAGTGAATGGCAACAAAACACAACAGACGATGCGGCTGGTGCCACTGCTACGCTAGACAAAGTTGCTGCCAGCAAACTCTAACCTACAAAGCTTCTCATGTACAAAAACAGAGATGTTTCTTTACCCTGGAAGAAGGAATTTTGTATGATCATGCTTTCAACCAAACTTGGAATTGCCTTTCTACCTAACTGGATACAGAATTTACTCTCCCCATATAATGGAACTAACATTTTCATGGCACTATCCATCATGGAACTAACAGGCTACAAATCAACGTAACAGAATGTGACTGCTTTGAGTCATATTTCCTAAATGGTCCAATTTTGACCATAAGCAAATACATCCATCCTTACATATAAGCACCAAAACCTTGCCACCCCATAAGTGCTGTTAGGTTTCTGTTTGTTTCTTTTTAAAACATCAGTCTTCCCCTTTTTCCACTAGGTATATAGGTAGAAAAATAAATGAAGTCAGCACTCTTTACGTCTCACTAGCATAAACTGTGACTCAAATACGATGAGTGGTTATTCGCAAGGCTATAATTTTTTTAATGACAGATTTTCCTAAAAGAAACCACTATAACATCTGTCCAAGTACTCCAAGGGAAAACAAAAAATACATAAAGATTAAAAGTCTATTATTTTAACAGCACATTGCCAAACACGGACAACTAGGATAAATGCCAAGAAACTTTAAAAAATAACTTTAAAAGATGCAACGTTCAAGTCATTCGAATGTGTAGGTTCCACAAACAACAGAAAAACAAGTCCAAGAGCAGTTCTACTTGTGTATGACAGTAACTCAGACTGTACTTCATCAAAGTTCATTCAGGTGTCTAAAACCAAAAGGTGTCTGAGCAGAATATGTTTTCTCTTCTTTGCTTGGAGATGTGTATACAGGTTAGAGGAGAGAAAAAACTTCCAGATGCTGATGTGAGCACAGCAGGCTTGGTTCCCCTTTGATAAAGTACGAAGGCAGATTTAGTTGACTCAAGCTTTATCAGTTTCCCTAATGAAAAGTCTTATGCATGCGGAAACAGACGAGTTACTGAATTTGTCATGCTAAGTATTTACATAAAGTGAGTTCAGTAACCAGACAGAATAAAAAAGGTAGTTGTTAAATTATTGTATAACCTTTTACAACTTGAATAACTTCGTGGGTAAATGACGCTGACATTCAAGAGCCTCAAACATACATTAACAAGAAATTATTTACTGCATGAAGAGGCACACATCATATAAAACGTACACTTCACAGGAGGGATTCCTGCATAGCAGGAAAGTCGCTACCACTACAAAACAAATGGCTATGCCAACAGTCAAAGCTGCCACTAAAGGGTACAACATTAAAATTCCCTTAAAATATCAAGGAGTGTTTGCAACAGCACAGATACCTTTTGGAGAGTAAGTACATGCTTTGTTTGGAAGGATATTTTTCACTGGAAAATTTGAACATCATGTAAATAAACCAATTTTCTAATTGGGTAAGATTTAAGGCAATGCTACTCAGACCTGAGGAAAAAATGCAAAAGAGTTTATATTTTTCTTCTGAAACATTAATAGGTCAGAATCAACATCGAAAAGTATTCCCCTTCCAAGCAGTCAATGCATCTTTAGGTATTGTCAACATTATAAAATAGAATCCACTTTCATACTCCAAATACAAAAAGAGAAATTGTTCTGTGCTCTTCCTTGAAAACTGTAAAAAAAAAAACACATGGCAGCTTAGGTATTTAATATTTAAAAGTAACACGAAAATGAAGACGACTACACCTACTGCACACAAAGAAGCCACCTTACAATAAATGCTCCAGAGCATTCTATTTCTCTTACAACCAACTTTGGTGTAGTGTGGAACGATCATGGATTCATAAATTAACTTTTAACATCAACTACAGACTAACAAAGGACAATTAGATACAGTAAGTTCAAAAATTTTACATTTTGCTCCTGTTTGGCTGCTAAAGAGCAGCAATTTAAATTGATATAAAAACTTCAGACAACAAAGCTTGCTATACAGATAAAGTACATGATCAAAAAGTAAGCAGCAATTAAATTTCTCATTTAAACTTATCTGGTATAGAATATGTACATATTCGGGAAGAGAGATCTCTGAAACCACCATTCTCTTTACCCTCTTCTTGCCCTCTGCCCCCCCTCTGCCCGCCCCAGCCCCTTTGAATCTATAGCAAGTACCCTGAACTATATACACCTGTACTTTGGCTAAGCCGGCTGGATGTGACTCCTTTTGTGGTCTTGGTCTGCAAGAAAAGAAATAAGGTCTTGGAAGTCATCTGTAGCCTTCTTTTCTGAACAGCAGTGTACTGTAGTCGATGAATCCGTTCTTTCACAGCAAGGGGAAAAAAGGGCCCCCATACTTCACTCCCCAACCTGAATGGGGCAAGATCAAAATGCCATCAGCTCCTTGCAACCACAACAGGCCACCAGAGAAAAGGGAAAGAAAAAGGTCAGGACAAAGGCAGCAGCAGTCAACAAAAGTTGCCCAACAAAGGAACCTCTCCTCCCAGGGTTCCCAAGGAAATAACATTCCCTCTTCCCTCCCCAACCACACACAAAAAAATAATAATTCACATCACAAGAACTTGGTACTCTGGTTAAGTGTCAGGTAAATATAAGAAAGAGAAAATCCGTCACTTTTTATACTTTAACTGAGACATAAAGCTAACAGAACACACAACATCACTGCGAAAGTAACTTTCTAAAAGAGACCCAGTCTACATAGTGCAGCCAGTAAAACTTAAAAGAATAGTTTGTTCACAATCTGTCTTGTACAGGATATTTATATTCTTTCTATGCCATATAAATAGCATTTATATAGCTTACACATTCAGAGACATGCACTGGGACTTTTAGGTAGTACAAATTTCTTCACAATCACATGTGCAAATTTTACAAATCACTAAGTGAGTATTAATAAGCTTAGGCTGGCCCATGTCTTGTATTATCTAACAAATTTAACGGGGGTTCAGAATCATCCATAGGAAGAACCAGGCGTGTTCCTCGAATGACCAGTTCATGGTCCCCAAATGCAAGCTCCCGATCCAAGGCATCTTCAGAACTGTTTCCCATAAATCTCCTAGGGGCGCTGGATGTTGCCGATTCAGTGTTCACAGTAGAATCCCCGTATGTCAAACTGATATCGCCATCATTGAGAATTAGATCGGAATCATCATCTTTCAATTGTTCCTGGTTCTAAATGCAAATAAAATAAGGTTTCAGAATTGTTAGAAAGTTCAAGAAACATTTCCAATGGGAGAATTTTAGAGGACTCCCTATTTAAAACCCTTCAGTGGTAGCCCTCAGGATAAAGCCTAAAGTCCTTACTTTGGCTTAAAAGACACAGTGTGACTTGGTCCCTTCAGGTTCATTTCCTGCCACAATCTGCCAGATTCGAGTGCTAACAGCTACCCAGATCTCTCATGCTTCCTCTTACCTCCAGGTCCTTCTTCATGCTGATACCTCCCCCTGCCCCCTGCCACATGACTAGTCCCTTCACAAGTCTTCTTTGATCCTCCAGGACTAGGTTAGGTGTTCCTCCTGTGTGCTCTCACAGCGTCCTGTACTTGGCCCTCTCCCTGTAGTAGTACTTAGCTTTGAACCATAACTGCATGGATATTGGTCTACCCTCAAGGAGTTCAGAGTCCAGTGGTGGGAGGAGGAGGGAGGAGACTGATACACACGTGCTTATGATAGAAGGGTAGGGGCTATGTTGTCCAGCCACCTAACACAGTTTGGGGCACAGAGAAATATATCAAGCCCCCCTCGTTACATGCTGTGTTCTAGCTCCATAAGCTTTGCTTCTAATGGAAATGCTGTGGCCAAAATAGTATACTTAAATAAAGTCTATAAAAGGGGAAAAAAAGCAAAGAATATATAGTCCCATTTTGGTAAATAAAAAATGTATATGTGCACAGAAGAGTCTGGGAAGGCATTCAACAGAATGATGACAGCTGTGCATGATAATGTTGCTAGTAAGTTTTATTTTCTTTATGTGCTTCTGTACTATCTGAGATTTGATTATAATGAGTGCATATTACTTTTAAAAATCAGAAGAAGCCATTTTGTCTAACGTAAAGAGAAAGAATCATTGTAAATATTCACACTGATTTAGCAAAAAAAAAAAAAAAATCTGTGATGATTACTCCTTGAGGGAAGCAGAGCTAATAGAAACATCGTATGTGCTGGTGAACTTGATTCTCCAGCTTTCTAAACCCTGTGTGTGTTTGAAAAATTTAAATTTGTCTAAGATCATCAAATAGACTAAGAAGACTATTAGATAAAATCTAGAAAACAATTTAATTTGCTGTTGCTAGAAATTTCCCTAAATACTCAAAGACAAAAAAACATGTGAATTAAAAAACAAACAAACTCACAGCCACCAACCAGCCAAAACTCCTTTCTGCCTAATCCATTTATAACAGTAAATCTAACTAGTTCCTATCACTCAATTCAACAATACAACAAAGCTCTGTGGCTCCTTCACAGGGCAGCAGGAGCTCATCAGCACATTCTAATGTCTTCATGAAGTTTGAGGTTTGGGGTAACATCTATCAAATTTTCAAATGCATATGCCTTCCACCTGGCAAATTTACCTTTAAAATCTATTCTACATACTTTTATATACTTAGGTAAATTTATATGTAAAAGGATATTCACTATTAAGTTTGTTTGTAATAACCAAAAAAGGGGAAACAACTGAAATGTCTATCCATAAGAGACTGAATACATCAATTTTGGTATAACTCTGAAATAGAATACCATATCGCCATGAAAAAGAGAAAGTAATAGATCTAACGTACTCATATGGAAAGATACCCATGATGTATCTGTAACTGAAAAGAGCAAGTAATGGGACGATATACCTATTATGATCACATTTGTGTAAAACAATGACAGCTGTATATACACATATAAGTTTGTACAGATAAAATATAGCAGGAAGTATCCACAGTGAACCTGTAATAAAGACTGCCTCTGAGGAATGTAGATGAGAGGAAGGTGATTTTTATTTTTTACTTTGTACATTCCACTCTGTTTGAATATTTGGCCATAAGCATGTTAATTTTATAACTTAAAAAAGTAGTTAAAAATCATATAAAAAATTTAGTTTGGCAGTTGTTATGGGTTAAATTATAACCACCTCCAACAATGTTGAAGTCCTAACTTCCAGCACCTGTGAAGGTGACCTTATTTGGAAATAAGGTGGGCCCTGATTCAATATGCCTGGTGTCCTTATGAGTAGGGGAAATTTGGACACAGAGATAGACACACACACAAGGAAAACATCAGGTGAAGATGAAGGCAGACACTAGGGTGATGCATATATAAGGAATGCCAAAGATCACCAGCAAACCAGAAGCTAAGAAAAAGGTCTGGAGCAGATTCTCCCACACAGCCCTAGAAGGAACCAATCCTGCCAACACTTTGACCTTGGATATCTAGCCTCCAGAACCGCAAGATAATACATTTTTGTTGTTTAAGCCATTCAGTGTCTGGTACTTTGTTATAGCAACTCTAGGAAACTCATACAATGGTATATTGTGTTTTGCTACATTTCACAAGACACATAGTTGTGGACCTCTTTCAGCTTTTGGTGATGACAAGTGGGTCTCTGGAATCCAAGAGCCGAACCTCACTGCCTGAACCAACAGAGCTGGCTGACCCCTCTGCACAGATTCGTGTGGGCTAACAGGGCATGGTAGAAATACAGATTGTGCTTGAGAGGGGAGCCTGGCCAATATGGAAGGGAGAAGGAAGGCAACATGGGGTGCTCTCTCCACCCCACCGGCACAGTCTATCAGCAATGTGCACTGACACAGTGTAATACAAAGCTGTAGGGTGCTCCCCCTGGCCCAGATGCCACCCCAACTCTGCCTACTCTTTCCTGTCCATTTCTTGTAGGATCTGCTCTCATGCCACAAAGGAGGTCACGGGGAACTGAAGGGGGTGTGCATGTTGACACTGTTTCACTACAGCTTCTCCTCTCCACCCAAGGTTCTAAGTGCTGCATCTGAGTAGTCAAAACTGGTGGACTTTGTTAACAGGGGAGCCTACCTATTTGACGCCATAGATTATTTCTTAAGGGTTGATTTAGAATCAAAGGGTTTTTTTTTTGTTTTTTTTTTTTAAAAACTCTTGAAAATTAAAAATAAAAATCTTCACATTTAAAAATATAGGCAGGTTACCGTATCTGTCATTTTTTCCTTAGTTGCAATATTTACTGAATCACCAGTCATATATTGGTAGCTAAGCAAAAATATGGAATCTAGATTCTATTTAGATATGCTCATGTCTCCTAGCAATGTGGAACAGAGGCAGATAAATGTGCCCTAATATCCAAAAGTTGGTAGGTGTGAAATAATAGTTGTGCTTTAGGGGCATCAAAAATTGTTTTATAATCCTCTTAATGTAACTGTGACAACTCTAATTTGTAGGTGAAAACATACACATTTAGTACTGACCTCAGGACACATACTGCAAATAAATGAAAGCCAGCACAGAAAGAGAATAATTTACTAAAATCCCCCACAGTGAGATGAGGCACTATTCTATATCTGTTTTCAAATGCTGTTTCTAAGGCCGTGGATTATATTTATAGATTTCAGTGTGTTTTCTGGTTGAGCAAAACATGCTTAAATTCCCTTTCATGGATTTTATAGTTCAAAGGGAAAACACCAAACCAAAATAAAACAAAACCAGTAATCCATCCACAGAGCAGATACATTTAATTTACTGAAGAATTAAGTTTTAGGATAAAACCAACTTACTTCGTAAGCCTGGGGGCTGGTTAGGCACCTGGCGATGGGGCCACAGCAGGCAGGGAGTGTTGTTGTCAGAGGAGGGCCACTGTGAGTCAGCAGAGGCTTCAGATAGCTGCACTGGTTAAGGAAGAGCTGCGTGCCTTTCTTAACAATTTAAAAGAACAATTCGTTTGATAATAATCACTGTCACAGTGTACCAACCACTTCAGAGGACAGCAAAGGACTTTCACATATGTGGTCTCATTTCATCATCACATTATGGCAATGAGATAGCAAAAGGAGATTTTATTATTAATATCATCTCTACTTCACAGATATAGAAACTGAGGCTCAGGGAGATCAATGACCTGCCTAAAGTCACACAATTAAATAAATCTGCTAACCCAGACTGGTTTGATCTCAGATCTTGTACTCTTTCCACTACATCATATTGCTTTTCTGACTTTACTAAAGCCAAAAGGGACACAAATCACTGTAAATTTAGCACTAAAGGAGATAAGGGAGAAAGTAAACAACAATAGGCCGGGTATGAACCGTAGTCCTAGCACTCTGGGAGGCGAAGGCAGGAGGACCACTTGAGCTCAGGAGGTCGAGAACAGTCTGAGTAAGAGCGAGACCCCATATCTTCTAAAAATAGGAAAATTAGCCAGGCGTGGTGGTGTGTCCCTGTAGTCCCAGCTACTCGGGAGGCTGAGGCAGGAGGATCGCTTGGGCCCAGGAGTTTGAGGTTGCTGTGAGCTAGGCTGACGCCACGGCACTCTAGCTCAGGCAACAGAGCGAGACTCTGTCTCAAAAAGAAAAAAAAAAGAAAAGAAAGTAAACAATAACAATGGTCAGAGAGGAGATTAAATATTCCAGTAGTAGAATACAGTAATAAAAACAGTTTTAATCCTTTATTGTGGAGTCAGCTAGCCTCTTTAATGCTATAAGTTGAAACTTCAGTATCAGGTTGATTCTTTTCTTACAAAGCCATAAAGAAGAAAGGAAAATCTCTTTTCTTATAAAGCCATAAAGAGGAAAGGAAAGGCAATTCTCAAGACATTTTTAAAAACTATGTATCATGAGCTCCTCTATCACAGACCCTCATTTCAGTATTCCTTTCTTCTCCAAAAAATTAAAATAGATGATATATGATACTCAGAAGAAAAAAGAGGGAATCACATGAAAAAGCAGAGAGAAAGGTACAGGCACATTTATCATATTCCCCACTTTCTAAAATGAGAACCTAAGGTTGTTGTTAATTAAAAATGAGGAAGTCAGAAAATTTCATGAATTTCCAAATTAATAAATTCTAAGTAAAGATTAAAGCACTTGATACAAACACACGTTATAAAACATGTGGCCAAACACAAAGCCACTGAAAAACTAGAAAGATGAATTCTACTAGTGTTTTAAGTACAGAAATAACCAGGCCTTAGTCTTGTGGTACTGAGTAGGGTAGTATTGAGGCTAACAAGTCTTGGTGTTTGACTCTACAAAACCGAATTTCTTAAAAAACAAAACTTTCCAAATACCAACAAAAGAAAAAAAAAGAAAATCTGAATAGTCCTATATATTGAAGAAACTCAAAACCTTCCCTTACAAAAAGCTCCAGGTCCATATGGCTTCACTGGTAAAATCTTTCCAGCATTTAAGGAAAAAACACCACCAATATGATACAAACTCTTTCAGGGAATAGAAAATGAAGGTATACTTCCCAACTCATTCTATAAAGCCAGTGTAATCTTGTTATAGAAACCTGACAAGGGCATTACAAAAAAAATCACAATTATTCCTCATGAAAATAGACACAAATATCAGACACAAAATATTAGTAAATTAAATCCAGTGACATACACAAAGGATAATACGTCATGACCAAGTGTACTTTGTTCTAGTAATGCCAGACTGATTTAACATTCAAACAATCAATGAAAATCAGTATAACAACAGAAAAAAATAAAAATAAAAAAAAGAAAAAAGAAACACATGATCATCTCAATGCAGAAAAAGCATCTGATAATAAAAACTTACAACAGATTAAAAACTCATGATAAAAACTCTCAGCAGACTAGAAATAAAAAGGAACATTCTTAACCTGCTAAAGGATATCTCCAAAAACCTATAGCTAATGTCATACTTAATGGTGAAATATTGAAAAAATTTCCCCGAGGTCAGGAAAAAGAAAGAAGGTACACTATCATCACTGCACTGGAGAAGTCCGGCCAGTGTAATGAAACACAAAAAAGAAATACAAGGGATTGGAAAAGAAAAAATAAAACATCATTATTCACAGATCATTTTGTGTATAAAGAAAATCAAAAAGAATCTACAATTAGAAACAGTAGTGAACTTAGCAAGATTGCTGGGCACAATACATGTAAAGAATATATAAAATCCAATTTGTGTGTGTGTGTGTGTGTGTGCGTGTGTAGGCTGGGGGATGTAGCTCAGTGGTAGAACACATGCTTTATGTGTATATATACACACACATATATATACATACATATATATATATACACACACATATATACACATACATATATATACACACACACATATATATACATACATACATATATACACACACACCAAAGTAGAAAATAAAAACTATTTGCAATAGCACCAAAAAATATCAAATACTTAGGGATAAGTCTAATGAAAGATGTACAAAAACTGTACACTGAAAAACACAGAACATTAATGAGAGACATTTTAAAAGACCTAAATAAACGGAGTGATATACTGTGTTCATGAATCGGAAGTCTCAATATTATTAAGATATCATTTATCTCCAAATTCATTTACAGATTTAATATAAACCCAATAAAATTGCCAGCAGATATATTTTGTGCCTGTGTGTAAATTCACAAGCTGTTTCTAAAATTTACAGGAAAATGCAAAGCACCTAAAATAGCCAAGGCAATGCTGGAAAAGACCAAACCTAGAACATTTATTTACTCTACTTGATGGCAAGACTTATTATAAAGTATAGTAATTAAGAGAGTTTGGTATTGATATAAAAATACAGAAATAGAATAGAAAAGAGAGTCCAGAAACTGATCCCCACTTACATAGCCGAGTGATTCCACTGCAATTCTGTAGGGTAATGATAGTATTTTCAATAAATGGCACTCATTCAATTGGAGATCCATATGGGAAAAAAGTAGATCTTGACCCCTACCTCACACCATATGCAAAAATTAATTTGCAATGGATCAAAGACTTAAATGTGATAGCTAAAACAATCACACTTCTAAAGAAAACATAAGAAAATATCTTCATGACCTTGGGACATAAAAGATTTCTTAAGATACAGAAAACACTAACCATGAAAGAAAAGATTAATACAATGGACTTCCTTAATGAAGAACTTCTATTCTTCAAAAGACAGGATGAAGAAAACGAAAAGGCAAGCTACAGACTGAGAGATGATACAATACATAAAATCAACAAAACACCCAATTCAGGGCTGGGCGTGGTGGCTCACACCTGTAATCCCAGCACTCTGGGAGGACGAGGTGGGAGGATTGCTTGAGCTCAGGAGTTCAAGACCAGCCTGAGCAAGAGCGAGACCCCGTCTCTACTAAAAATAGAAAGAAATTAGCCAAACAACTGAAAGTAGAAAAAATTAGCCGGGCACAGTGGTGCGTGCCTGTAGTGCCAGCTACCTGGGAGGCTGAGGCAGGAGGATCGCTTAAGCCCGGGAGTTTGAGGTTGCTGTAAGCCAGGCCAATGCCACGGCACTCTAGCCCAGGCAAGAGAGTGAGATTCTGTCTCAAAAAAATAAAAAAAAAATTAAAAAACCCAATTCAGGAATATACAAAGAACTATAAATCAACAAGAAATGACACCTCAGTTAAAAATGGACAAAAGACCTGAACAGACACACTTCACAAAAGAGGACATCCAAATGGCCAAAAAAACATACAATAGGGTGGGTGCTCGGCCCTACTGGTTGTCAGAGAAATGCAAATTAAGCCACCTGAGATACATCTATCAAAATGGCTAAAATTTAAAAGGCTGAAAAATACCAAGTTTTCGTGTAGATGTGGAACAACCAGAACTCCCTTAACTTGCTGGTAGGGGTGATGATGAATTCACTAAATTGGTTACAACAAATCAAATGGGTTACAACCACTCTGGAAAAAACTGGTTGGCAGTATCTCTTAAAGCTAAACATACATTTGCCCTAAATTCTATTCCTTGGTATATACCCAAGAGAAATGAGTGCTTATGTCCACCAAAGGATACATATTCACAAATGTTTAGCTTCATTTGTAATAGCCAAAAGCAGAAAACAACCCACATGTTTATTAAGAGTAGAATGGTTAAAAACAAAATCCAGAGCAAGAGTGAGACCCCACCTCTACAAAGAAAGAAAAAAAATAGGCAGGTCTGGTGGTATGCAGCTGTAGTCCCA
>CAUYPO010096290.1:0-25556 GCA_963574435.1 Cheirogaleus major
GGATTCACATTTTCTGATCCCCAAACCCCCGCCCTTTCTCGCGCTCCTTGTGCTTCCCTCCTTTGCCCTGGACACCTCCGCACCACTGAGCGTTTCAGAGCACGCTTGGCTCCATCCCTGACATGCCGGCACTTACCTAACCCTAATCCACGCGATCCACTGTCAGCCTCGTGCACACTGTTCGCTTCTCTGGTCTGGCTACCATCCCTTCCCCACTGATTCTCACCCTCCAAGTCAAAAACAGGCTGAGGTTTTGACCAAAGGCATCTTCTCAATTTCAAGAGACCATTGGGACACTGATGGTTTGCGAGAAAGAGCCTCAGAGGACGCTGTGCTCCCTTGTGCTGGCCCTCTGGGGAGCCGTAGTGGTGAGCCAGGGCTGCCATAACAGCCCTGGTTAGGGGTTAGGGTTAGGGTACCACAGCCGGGTGGCTTAAACCACAGACGTTTATTTTCTCACAGCCTCTGGAGGCTAGAAGTGCAAGATCAAGGTGTCGGCAGAGTTAGTTTCTTCCAAGGCCTCTCTCCTTGGCTTGCAGTTTGCCACCTTCTCTGCGTCTTCCTGTGTCTCCCCTCTGTGTGTATTTGTGTTCTAACCTCTTCTCCTTATAAGGACACCAGTCATAAGGGATTGGGGCCCACCCTAATGACCTCATTTAACCCCAATTCCCTCTTTAAAAGCCTTATCTCCAAATACCATCACATTTTGAGGTACTGAGGGTTGGGACTTAAACATATGGATTTGGGGCGGGGCATGTTTCAGCCTGTAACAGGATCTGTGCACTAGAGGAGAGGTTTGTTTTGTTTTTTTTTTTTGAGATACAGTCTCACTCTGTTGCCCGGGCTAGAGTGCCGTGGCGTCAGCCTAGCTCACAGCAACCTCAAACTCCTGAGCTCAAGCAATCCTCCTGCCTCAGCCTCTCGAGTAGCTGGGACTACAGGCACGTGCCACCATGCCCGGCTAATTTTTTCTATATATTTTTAGTTGGCCAATTAATTTCATTCTATTTTTAGTAGAGACGGGATCTCGCTCTTGCGCAGGCTGGTTTTGAACTCCTGACGTTGAGTGATCCTCCTGCCTCAGCCTCCCGGAGTGCTAGGATTATAGGCGTGAGCCACCACGCCCGGCCAAGAGGAGAGTTTCCATGGAAACAACATCTCCTTGGCTAGGAGAAATGATTGACTCTTGAATTCTGTTCCTTGGTGAATAGCAACTAGAGTGAATAGTGAGCCCCTGGGTTTTGATTTTTCTAGCATTTTCCCATTATCACAGGTATAATTCGAAGAAAGAGCGGGCAAGATTGGATCCTCTTTCAGTTGGGTTTTATTGTGTTTGTCAGAATAAAAAGCAAACTTGTTCTCGGTGAAGCATGTGAAGTCTCCCCCATTCATTCTCCAGGGGAGATGGCCCAAACGGAAGGTGCTCAGCCCCACCTCCTCATGCTACCACACCCGTTACAGACAGCAGGGTACAGAGCCAGTTGCCTGAGCCTAGGCTTGCTGCACGTTGGACAAAACACAGGTTATTCATCATTCTAATTAGCTCTGGTTTCTGTCTCCCCAGCAGGCCCAGGGTCAGGGCCAAGTCCACATCTGTGGCAAGAGATTCTGCAGAAGTCCCAATTGCTGAGTGGGGCTGAAGTTACATAATTATTGTAACTATTTTTGTGTATAGGACATCCCTTCCCAGGAGACCCCAAGCACTTCACTGCCCAGAAGTTGTCACTTAGTAGCAGGACAGAATGACCCCTTCTGGGGTTGAAGGAAGTAACAAAGAACACCGACCACCGTCGTGCTGTGCAGGCTGCACAGATGAAGCTGTCACGGGCACAGGTCTCAGGGGAGGCTACCCTGGGGCATCACTCTGCTACGCAAGGAGTGGAAGGGGGGCTTGGGCTCTTTGTTTTTGCCGAGGGAAGTGACATTAGCCAAAAGTTAGGTTCTCAGTGGCTGTCTTAGTCCATTTGTGCTGCTGTAACAAAATGCCATAGGTCGGGTGGCTTAAACAACAGAAATATATTTCTCACAGTTCTGGAGGCTGGGACGCCAAGATCGAGGCACCAGCAGATTTGTCTGTAGAGGGTTGTTTTGTGGTTCGTGGACGGCCATCTTCTGACCGTGTCGTCATGTGGTGGAGAGAGGGAGTGAGCTCGCTGGGAACTCTCACAAGGACACTAATCCCATTCACGAGGGCTCCACTCTTATGACCTCATCTACTCCCAGTCACCTCCCAAAGACCCTACTTCCTAACACCGTCACGTAGGTAGGTTTCAACATCTGAATTTTGAGGGGACGTAGCATTTAGCTCATACCGGCAGCTTACATAAAGTTTTTCTGTAACACCATTTATAAAGTATTATGTGTGACGTGTAATATGCCAGACACTGTGAAAAGTGCTTGGCTGGATCATCTCACCTAATACAACAGCCCTCTGATGGAGACAGCACCGTGGTCCCCCGAACTCGCACTGAGGATGAAAATGAGGGGCAGAGAGGTTAAGAACTTAAGCTATGACATACAAAGCCGGGTCTGGATCCAGGCAGTCCTACCCCAGAGCTTGCTGTTTGTTTGGTTTTTTATTAATTGTTTTAATTATAAAACTAGTATGTCCTAATTTTCACTAATAAAATGATGCGCGATGATATGAAGAGAATGTTAGCAAACTCTCCCAGCATGCTCCTCCCTGACTCTGTTGACACAACCAGTGCTAAGAGCCTGGCCTATGGGCCTTGTTTATGCCGCGTCTCCGTGCACTTTCAGACAGATACACATATGCACGTATATACATGTGCACACTCAGAGTTTTTGTTTCTTTTTCTCCACAATGGAAAAAATTGTTCTTTTATAACTAGTCCCCCCCCATATCATTACATCATGGACGTTTCTTTAGGTCAATAGCCATAGATCACTCTTAAAAATAATAGCATACGCTTCCATAACATTCAACAGTACACACAGTTTACTCAGTCATTCCCATATTTATGGACATCATGTATGCTTTCAGTTTTGTTTGTTTGGACCATATTAGTAATGAACCCCTTTGTGTGCTTATAAACCAGGAGTGTGATCATCAGGCTACAGAGTATATGGACTTGCATTTTTCTAAAAATTGACAGATTACTTTTCCAAAAAGGTCGAAGCAATTTGTATTCCCACCAGCAGTGTGAGAATGTCTATTTCCCTACACCAGTGTCCGCAGGACTAGATGTTCCTGGGAAGCCCACAGGCTGGCCTGTTGCAGAGGTGGCCTTCTGTCCTTAGCACGCAGGTACAGGCCCAGGTAGATGCAGAGTTCAGCAGTCAGGAGCTTGTTCTCAGAGACCAGCTTTCTCCATCTCAGCAGCACTTTTCAGTCCTCTGGGGAGCTTTGAAAACCCAGGGATCCAGATATAGGACCTCACCCCCAGAAAGTCTCACTTAATTGGACAAGGGGGCATGGAGTGGTGTTTTTAGAAAACTTCCAGGGGGTTCTAAAGGCCTGCTGCGGTGGAGAGCTTCTACTGGAGACCATACAGACCCCAGGATCCTCACTTGCCCTCCCCTAGTGCCTTCCTCCCTCCTGTCCTTGCAGGTCAGTTAGAAGCTGCAGAGATGTTCCCTCAGCCAGCAGCCTGTCCTTCTGCTGCCCCAGGCCTGCAGAAATACACAGTTTAATTTCTGTATCCAAACCTCATGGCTGAATTGGAAACTCGGACGGTGAGGCCAGGGCCTCAGCATTTTATGAACGCTGCCGAGCTGGCTCTAATGTGCAAGCAGGGGCAGGCCACTGCCCTGCTTACTTCCAGAGTTGGGAACACTTCTGACCTCCCAAGGAGGGGCCAGGAGATTGTGAGAAGCCAATGACCTGTTGTTCATGTACCCTACATGCCCCTGCCCCGGGGAGGCACGAGCCAGCAAGGTGGAAGCTGGCCACCAGACCAGCTGGGCCACCACAGGCAGCTTCAATGTGTTAATGAACATGAACAATGAAGCCTGCTTATTAGCAGAGGGTCTCAAACTTTGCTGCACATTAGAGTCACCTGGGGGGAAGTTTTAAACATCCTGATGCCCAGTATTCATCCCAAACCAATTAAATCAGAATCTCTGGGGATGAGACCCAGCATCAGTATTTTTTAAAACTCCCCAAGTGATTCCAACGTGCAGCCAAGTCTGAAAAACAGAGCCCTAAAGAGCACTCTGCAGTGTTAGTTGTCACGGTTCGTAGTTTTCTAGGCCTGGTGGTGACGATGGGCAGCTACTGATTTCTGTTAGCATCGGTGCATTTACCTGCCGGGTTGCCCTTTTCAAGTATCCCTACCCAGTTCTTGAGCTAACAATAGAGTTTTCAAGGCAGTTTTTTTCCCGTGAAAGATAGGAGTTCATTTTTTTTCACAAGGCAAAAATATTCCTAGTGTTTTCACACATGTGAACTATTTCCTGGCTCTGCGGACTGTTGACTGTGTTAGCCCCGTTGCCAGCCGCCAACTGGTTCCTCACGCAGCAGGCATTTAGGCCGAACGAGGTAAGCACCTGCGCACCCTGCGCTCCAGCACACCGAGCTGCGCTGCTCTGCGGGCTCCCCCGCAGCCTCGGAGCATTGCCGTGCTGTGCCCCACCCGGCAGTGAGCAACGCCGTGCCGCCACGCCACGCTGTGAGTGAGGCCAGAGTTCCAGTGGGACGGACCCTGTGTGTGGTCTGCAGACTTCTCAGGGGTGCACTTTCAGTGGAGTGAGAGCTTGACCAGCATGCTGTTCAGGAGGCAGCCACCTGCGTCACAGCAGTGCACACCCTGGGGCAAGGCGCAGGGTGGCAGGTGAAGGAATGGTGTGTGTCCTGCCTAATGTGAGTAAGCCGCATCCTCTACACAGCAGGAGGACCCCTCTGGGATCGCCATGAGTCTCTGGTCATGAGAGGGGGATAGACACAGCCTCTTCTCTCCTGGAAACAGTGGTACAGGCAGCAAGGCTCTGTCAAGGACAGTGTGGCCCTGCAGGGTCCTAAGGTTCTGAAAGCCAGCTGGGGACTTTCTGCGAGGGTCAATGTCAGCATTAGATAATATTATGAAGGATTATTCCCATTTGAATCCCCTGGGGAGCTTTTAAAACCCAGGGATCCAGATGCAGGTCCCCATCCCCAAAGAGTCTCACTTAACTTTTTATTTTGAAAAGTGTCAATTGTAAGGGAATGTTGAAAGAGCCGTGACACAGCCTTGGCCGAGACTCGTCACTCGTCAGCAGTTTGCCGCGTTTGCTGTGGCAGCTCTTCCCCCCACGCACGCCCCTCGCACTTTTGCCGGACCGTTCAGTGGAGCACGTCACGGTTCCTCTTCCCTGAGCACCTTCTCTTACACAGCCACAATCCCGTTATCACGCCTGAGGACACGGCTGTAGTAATGTTACCTAGTTATGGTTCATGGTGGTATTCCCCTGTTTTACTAATGATGTTTTTCAGAGTTTTTTTTCTTTTAAATCTAGGGTCTAATCAACGATCACATGTTGCGTCCAGTTGTCATGTTTCCCACAGTCTCCTTTATCCAGAATAGTCTCTCTGCTCTTTTTCCATGACGTTGACCTTTTTGAAGAGTCCCTGAATGTAGGTAGTTTTTGAAAGTTCCCCAGGTATTTCTAATGAGCAGCAAGGTTGACACTACAATAAAGGCTGCATATTTTGTTTTTCTCATGTAACTATTTCTGTGGGAAAACCGACACGGAAACAGGGTTCTGGCCCGGCCTGCGCTTGGCTCTTGGGAAGAGGCAGCCCTGGTGCCTGTCGTCGTGGTGTTTGTTCTTTCTTAGGTTCCAGAGTCACGGCCACTCTGACCAGTGCCTTTTCTGGAGGCTCTGTGGTCACCCCTCTTTTCTCCTCCCTCCCAGCATCTCTCGTTCTGTGTTTTGTGTGTGTGCTGGATGTGCAAGGCATCGAGCCCCCTTTACAAACAGCTCAGCACCCTCACTGGGGAGGCGGGGCAGGGCAGGTGGCGTCTGCTCTCTCCTTAGCAACAGCAGCCACGCGGTGCTGAGAAGGGTGTGCAGAGGACGAGTCTCTCCCAGGCTGCCGCTGTGCCCTGTCCCAGCCCCGCTGAATTAAGCACTATTCACTCTCACCCTTCATGCTCATTCCTCCTCCACGTTTTGTTTGTTTGTTTGGTTTTTTTTTTTTTTTTTGAGCTGACTCTACCCATTCTTTAAAACTCAGCCCAGCTCACTGCTTATGGGAAGGCTTTTACCTCCTTCCTCAGTTGGGGTCTGAACCCTTCTGGGGGTTCCCCTCGCATTCACCAGACAGCACTGCATTTTTCTCTCCCCAAGTGGACTGGGACCTGCTGGAGGACAGGGACTGAGTCTGCTACGAAACCAACATCTGGTGCTGCATGTTGCAGATGTCCAGTGAATGCTGGTGAATGAGAGGAGGCGGGAAGAGAGAGGCATTCAGTTCTGAGAATCCCATAGTCACCGTTCTCCAGGCTACAGTCATAGACTATTGAGCTAGAAAGGGCCGTAGTGAATTCCAGCCTGGCTCCTTCACTGAAGGTAACAAAAGTACAGGGAGATAGAGACCTCAGTGCCCTCCATGCAGAGTTAGGACTGACCTGCCTCCTCTTTCCCCAAGTCCAGGGTGCCCCATGATGACATTCGCCTTTATTTCATTGGACTATTTATTCATTTCAAATGTCCAAATCCTGTTGACTTTCCATCATTCACATGTGGATAATCCTTCATATTATTATATATGGCAAATATTCAGCCTCTAGTTGGCTGCCTCTCCTTCTGAACATGGGAAAGAGAAGTTCATTTTAATAAAAGTGTAAGCAAATGTCACCAGGAGAGCAAACTTGTTGGGTGAAAACCAATAAGCACAAAACACACTTCAACCACCCCCAGCCTTGAATAGAGCCCCCTCTCCCCAATATTGGTGTGGATGGTTGAGCGTTAGCCACAAAGTTCATGGGAGCAGATGTTCTCTCTCCCCCATCGTGGACTTGGCCAATGAGCAATGTGAGTCCTTAAAATGTTGCTATCCAGGTGGTCCATGGACAGCAGCAGAATCTCACGAGCCACCCAGACCCACGGCATCATAATCTGCATTTTAACGAGATCTTCATATGCTCATTGTTTTGAGCAGCATGGCTGCCGCGTGTGGCTTTGCGGGAAGGCACACACGGAGTGAGCATGCCTCCCTGTTATCCTGTCCTTACCGACATGCCTTTCCCACTCGTCAGTCCCACTCTGCTGCGTGACGCAGGCACTGCTGAGACCATCTCTGTCCTCTGGGATTCCCGCGCGCTGACTGCAGCAGAGGCCTCCTGCCGTGTGGCTGTCCCAACTCTTCCTCTTCCGTGACCACGCTGCCATGGTGTGGGCTGCCGCTGGCTTTCGCACCTCCCTTAAGTTTCCCAGTGATCTGCCGCCCCGCCACCCCTTCCTTCTCAGCCACTGATGTTCTCGCGTGAGTGGGGGCCACTGATGCCAAGCGCCCTCTCTCTGCCCCCCTGCTTTGCATCTGCACCTCTCTGACCCTTCCCTCCCATCTCATTTAGTGCCACCATGGCCAGCCCCTCTGACTCGCTCTGCAGTGCATCTGCATCCAGACTGGCTCCCTCTTTCCATACCTTCTCTCTCTCATTGCTGTCCAGTACTTTTTCTTTCTCATCTTCAAACACATCTCATCTTCCTTGTTCTAAAATATTTCATTGGCCTGGGTAACCCTTCACACTACCAACCCACTCATTGCCTCTTTCGTGTATTGCCCAGTTCTGGAGTCGTTTGCACTCCTTGCCTGCACTTCCTCACTCCCACGCACCTCAGAATCCCTTGCAGTCCGGCAGATGTGCCTTTCAGTCTGTTGAAACCAGCGATGGAAGGTCACCAATGATGTCCCAATTGCCAGATACAACAGGCTGACTTTTCCGTTTGTCCCCTTGACCTCTCTGTGGTATGACATGACTAGTCACCTCCTCCTACTTGGCTTCCTGGTGTGGGGCCATCTTAGTTTTCCTTCTGTCTGTTGCACACATCTCTGTCTTCTTTTTGTCTCCCTCCCATCCCTCACACCCCAAGTATAGGTGTTCATGCATGTTCTACCCTTGACCTTGTTTCTTTCTTGCTCTATACTGGGCAGGCTGTGGGTCAGATACGGTCTACACATTTGTTTTGTTTGACCCATGTAATATTTTATGAATCTGAAAATTCCACACAAAAATCTGAATTTTAATCTTCTTAAAAAAAATTCACAGGATCTGGCAATAGTGTGTTCCTATTCCTCAAGATAGCAATCAGCTGGAGCTGGGTAGCAGATATCCCCTTTGGAGGGGGTGTCTGCCCTTCAGATCACTTCCAGTCCTGCTACGCATGCTCATCTGTTTGGCATGGTGTGCCTTGAGTGTGATTCTCTGCCCTCTCTGGAGCTTGTCTCCTCCGATGCTGGAATTTCTATCATCAGTCGTCTTCCAGCAGCCCCAAATCTGTGCCTCCTGTCCTGCTCTCTTGCTCCTGAATTCCAGGTAAACATTTTAATCTTCTGTTGGGCATCTTTATCTGAGTCTACTCATTGTACCTCAAACTTGGTATTGGGGTTAGGAGTGCTAATGAATCACACTTCTCTACCTGTTTGGGTTTTGAACCAACTGAGAACCGACACAAGTGTCTAGGTAGGGGTGAAAACACCGTGTTGTGTCAGCCAGCTGCCTGGAGGGGCATGGCAGGACTCCAGCACCTTCAAGGGTAGGAGAGAGAAAGTGATTATTGAGGAGGGGTGGGCTCTATGCTTGTGTTGCCAGGGAGGCAGGCTCTGGACCCTGAACACATGAACCTGCCACCTCTTGCAGGTGTAGAGAAGGAGAATGCATGCAGTTTAAGGGCAGGCAGGGCCCAGAGCAAGAGAAGCCAGGCCACAGGCTTCCTCCCTAATTCTTCCTCAAGACAGGGGAAAGTTGGTGGAAATTCCTATTTTGTGGGTTGAAGCAGGAATGCAGAGAGAGGAAGAGAAGGGGTCATGGTTCTCCTTTCATTCAACCTGCCAGAAACTCATTATAATAATAGTCTCTCCTTATTCATGGACGATAAGTTCCAAGACCTCCAGTGGATGCCTGAAACTACAGATAGATAGTAGCCTGTATGTACTATGGTTTTTTTCCTATACATACACACCTATGATAAAATTTAACTTATAAATTAGACACAGTAAAAGATTAATAATAACTAATAGAACAATTATAACAATATCCTATCATAAAAGTTATGTGAATATGGTCTCTTTCTCTCAGAATATCTTACTGTACGCACCTGTTTTTGGATACGGCTGACTGTGGGTAACTGAAACTGCGGAAAGAGAGACCGCGGTGGCAGGGCCCACTGTGTCGCTGTGCAGCTGTGCTCTTTCCCCCTCCTGGTGAGCTGAGACACTGTCTTCCGTGTTATCCACGTTGGACGCCACATCTCTCGTCATTCCCTGGATTCTGTTTCTGAAGTGCTTCATGAATTACAACCCTTCTCTTCAGGCCACTGCTCGAAGAGCACAGACATTTATTTGTTTGCTTGCACTTTTACAGAGGCTTCCGAATTTGTTTGCTTGTCTGTTAGTTTTTTGTTTTGGTCTTTGGTCTGTTCCCAAGTCTCCTCCCCATTCACCCTGCACATTGTTGTTGGGCAACAAGCAAACCTTGATCACATACAACTTCTGTATCCAGAACCCTTCTCT
The DNA here is from genome assembly GCA_963574435.1 of Cheirogaleus major. Classification (NCBI taxonomy): domain Eukaryota; kingdom Metazoa; phylum Chordata; class Mammalia; order Primates; family Cheirogaleidae; genus Cheirogaleus; species Cheirogaleus major. The sequence continues at coordinate 9,677 of CAUYPO010096290.1, forward strand.
GGATCCCAGTTTTGGAGTAAGTGACCACGAAAGGGCTTAGCATTGCTTCTGAGGTGCTCTGTGATTTTCCCTTAATCTATCTTTTAACTATTCTTCCTTTCAAAAACCCACTCACTCACCCAATATTTATCGAGCACCTACTATGTGCCAAGAATTGTGCCAAGAGCTGGTAATAGAGATACAAAGGACACAGTCTCTGCTTTGTGATTTTTGATCCTCATGTCATTTCTTACACTATTTTCTCACCTGGAATGTTCTTCTCTGTTGGACAGACTGTTATTTTTAAGTTTCAACTCAAATGTCACCTATTCCATGAAGTCTTCTCTAATCTACTAAACAAGAAATAATCTCTGTCTTCTCTATTTTATTAAGACTAGATTTTTTACCATCCTCTTGCATAATGTCCTGTCTACAGGTTTGGTCTCCCTTACCTGGCTGTACTCGCCCCAAGGGCCAAGGCCACATCTCCCACCTTGAGTCCCCTGTGTTGCTTGTGCACTCAGCAGACACATGTCTGTAAAATTGCATCTTCTCCAAAGTGGAAAATGAAACGAACCCAGAGAAAAATTCTTTAAAACACAAATAAATTAAGCATGATCCTAGGTATCACTAAATATAGCTGCCTAGAGACAAATGTCATGATTAATTAACAACACATTTGTCAGCCACCTACAATCCATTTTGAAACAAAGCAGTATTTATCATTTTTAAATACTGTTTCTTCATCTCTTCCTTTTCATTCCTACTGTAACCAACTTAAGTTTTCAATCTCTTTACTTTTAAGAAACAGAGATTTCCTTAATGGTTTCTCTAAAGCTAGATGCCAATTTTTGCCAATCCATTTGTCTCAACTCCTCGAAATTATTTCTGCTAACGCTGCTGTGCACGTCACTCCTGTACTTAGAGGCCTTTGAGGGTTCCTCGCTGCCTGTGGCATCAGGTCCCGACTCCTCAGCCTGACCTTCATGGCCCCTCCCAGGCAGTTGTTCTGGTTCTCCCCAGCTTAACACACTAACTGCTGTGTGAGTTATATTTAACTCATGCTAGTTTTGAGCCCAGGGCCTCGTGAAGCACATGTACTTCACAGTCTCTTTACCTTGGGAGCCAAGAGAACTATTTTTTAAGTTTCATGTAATTCATGCACGGAAAACAATGAAGAATAACACATTTTTCATGAAATTAGAAAGGATTGTTTTGTTTTCGAAGTTTTTATTCTATTTTCCTAATAAAACACTGGCCCCAAGGAACAATTTTTGTTTTTTTTTAGTGTGGCAGTCAATGTGTTAAACCCGGGCCAGCCAGGCAACATGCCCTCCCTTTGGGTGCCACGTCTTTCCTAGATGATAAAGTCTCATCCAAACCCCATCCACTTCCATGAAGCCTTTAATGACCATTTCGGCTAGGAATACATTCTTCCTCTCACTGTTGGCAGCTGTTTCCAGACCTGGCTGCATATGGAACAGCATTTAAAATGCAGATCTCTGGGCCCCACCCTCTGGAAGTTCTGAAGTAGAACTTTGAGATCTGCATTTTTATAAAGATCTGCCAAAGGATTCTGATGTGCCACAGTTTTGGGAACGAATGCCTCTTGGGACCTTATAGTTATGGGAGATGGTCTCACACTGATGTGTACTGTGGGTATTTATGTATCTTTCTGATCCCTCCTTCTGGACTGTTTCTTCCTAAAGCCAGGACTGTGGCATTAAGTCATCTGTCTTTGGGATCACCTGGCAGGACATCTCACTCACAGTAATGTGATGAATTATTCAACAAGTGTTTGTTGAACGAATGAATGCATGCAAGAGAGACTTCTTTGAAGAGGTGAAACTTGAAGGGTAGCAGGAACTTTTAATGTAGCCAGGAGTTTAGAGGAAATTCAAGTGGAAAGAGGATCTTTTAATTTCAATATTTCGTGCAAGATGCAGGTGATAATCAGATCTCCAGGGCGTCACTTTGCTTCCAGGGTTAAAATATTCCTCATAGATTGATTTATTTCCAGTTTGGGAATATGTTCCTCTTTATAAGAATTTTCAATAGGAACCTTATTATTTGGTTGTTTCAGTCAGGCTCTCTGATGATCACTGGGGTGTTTTAAAAATAGAATGTTTCAGCTCTTCCAGAATCTGGTCCCTGAGGTTGCTGTGGCAACCACCTTGAAAACTCCAGAGAGCTTTATCCTAAGTTTCCAAACTTCTCAGATTTTCCAGCTGCCACACCATTTTGTCAGCAGTGCTCAGCCTGAATTGTTAACATTAAATAATCTCAATTAATTAGCTAAATCTCCTGAAACACTTTCAAAACCTCCTAGCATGCTGAACATCTGTGTAGTTGCATATCCCTTTCTTGATTGTACTGGCCTTGAGCCCTGATCTTGAGGGAAATATGATCTTCAGCAGCATGTTAACCAGGTATTAAACACACATGGCCTTGGAGACCACTGCAGTCTGATTGTGCATTTAAATCATAATCACTGCACCTATGACTTCCAGAAAGTGTCTCTGGTTTTATTGAAAAGCCAAACAGAGAAAACATTTATGTGCTGAGAAGTATGTGTGGTTTTGATTGTCATGGCTAAGTCTTTGCATCATTTCACGTAGTACTGCTGACACCCCAGCTCTCGCCTCGCCTTGACTGCTCGGTGTGTCTGTGATGCGTGCAGGCCCAGGGCTTTGTTTCTGTGAGTGCACATGTGCTGTTGGTACCAGAGGTCAGGGCTGTAGTCTTGGTTGAGTCACTAAAAGGCTATATATGACTGTAGGCAAGTTACTTTGAGTTCTCTAAACTTCAGTTTCCTGCTCTGTAAAATGGGAACTATAAAAGCACCTACTTCATAGGTTGACGGCAAGGAATAAATGAGATGCACAGTGGTTGGGGCTGAGTTAGTACAAATTCAGAGATGCATGGAGGACAAGGTTCTTGAGATTAGCAGCAAGCATGGAGCTCTGGGAAAGGGGTACAGTGTGAGGACTCAGGGTTCGGAAAGCGGGCTGGGAACCTAGGGAGGGGATTTTGAAGAGCAAACTGGGAGGCGCTGGGAGAAGAGGGAGCTGTGGGGTGAGGAGGAAGCTCCTCAAGTGGGATCTGCCTTCCCACCCTCTCCTGCCCTTCTCTAGTATTGCTGTGGTTGCCCAGGGGTGGGTGTGATGAACTGTGGAGACGGGAGAGGAGGGGAAGAGTCATCTCCTGGCAATGACCTATGCAGCTCCTTCCTGGGCCCCTTTGGAGCACCTACTTCTCCCACAGGAGTACTGGGAGCCCCTGGTAGGGTTCTGGAGGGGGACTTCAGGGGCAGCAGAGGGGTCTGGGCAATAGCTGGGGACAGGTAACCTTTCCTTCCTTTCTCATAGCACTGGCCAGCCTCTGTCTGCTGCATCACGCTTGGTACTCTGGCAGCAGTGGGCAGCAAGAGGAGGTCCCAGCGAGGTATTTTGTGTGTGTGTGTTCTAGTCTGCTTGGACTGTGATAACAAAATGCCCTAGACTGGGTGGGTTAAACAACAGAAATGTATTTCTCACAGTTCTGGAGGATAACAGCCTGAGATCAGGGGCCTGCGTGGCTAGATTCTGGCGAGGGCCCTCTCCCTGGTTTACAGATGCCCACTGCACCCTCACGTGGCAGACAGGGAGGAGGTGAGCTCTCTGTGTCTTTCCTCATAAGGGCAGGGCACTAATCTCATTCAAGGGGGCTGCACTCTGATGACCTAATTACCTCCCAAGGCCTTGCCTCCTGGTACCATCACGTGAGGGTACATAGGATTTCAATATTTGAACTGCGGGGGCACAAACATTCTGTTTATAGCAGTGTGTATGCTGGTCAGGGCCAGTGTTGGCAAATCTACTTCCTTTCTCCTTTGAACCTACTGTGCTTATACTTCTATTTCACTTCTCCCCAAACCCAGCCTTGGATTGTATTGTCACTTAGGTGCTCAACTTCTCTCTCCTGGTCTAATGTTAGGTCTTGGCTCTCACTCCTGGCTGGGCCTCCTGCCAACTTTAACCCAGTGTGTTGAGTGTTCAGAGCTTGGAGAGTTGGGCTGAGTTTGAATTTGCACTGAGTCTTCTTTGCCCAAGCGCTTCATGACCGATTGTACTCACCTGTGAGGGACCAGCCAGGGCTGGGGCTATGGTCTGCGGATGTGTGACAGACATATACTAAACTAGGGTCAGACCTACTGACCTTGAGCCTTGCTGAAATTCGTGTTGAATCAGCACCATTTCTTAAGTCTACTGGGATGGCTGTTATGGTTTTTCATACTTTGAAATTAGCTTGATGATGGTGATGGTTATGTTTGTGTGGGGAATGAGTAAAGAACCAATGTATTTTCTCACTCAATAAAAAAACTGCAATGTGGGCCAGCCACTGTTCTAGGCATTGGGGACCAAGATGTGAAAAAGACAAGCTGTCCTTATGGAGCATTCTAGTGTGGCAAGTAGACAGTAAACAAGTAAGCAAATGCATGATGGGTATATTTGCACATAATGAAGCTAAGTGCCATGACAAAATTAAAGCAAATAAGCAGAGAGACAATTTTGGATCAACAGGGAGGACTCATCTGAGGTGGTGACATTGAGTAGATTCTTGCTAGCCCTGCAGATGTCTGGGAGGGGCTCTCCAGTCAGAGGAGCAGCATGTGCTAAGGCCCTGAGGTTGGAATAGACATGCTGGGTTTGAGAAACAACAAAGAGTCAGGTGTGGCTGGAGTGGAGTGAGCAAGGGGGTGAGTGGCAGGTGTGGAGCCGAAAGGGGACAGAGGCCAGACCATGTAGGGCCTTAGAGGTCACTGTAAGGGATTTCGGTTTTATTCTAGGAGTTTTGGAAAGACACTGGAGAGTTAAGTAGAGAAGTGACATGATCTAATTCATGTATCAAAAAGATCACTCTGGCTACTAGATGAAAAAAGCTTGAGGGTGGGGTGGAGGTGGGTGGACCAGTTAGGGGGAGTCCTTGGTGGCTCTGATGGGAGGTGATGGAGGCTGGGACCAGGGAGGGGAAAAGGAGGAAGGGTGAAACTTCAGGACAGAGTGGCAGTTTCTTCCTCACATGTGAAACCTGCTCTTTAGTTTGGGGCAGAGGGTTTTCACTGAACCTGTGGCAGTTTGTCATAGTGATTCTCAAGACTCAGCGGTGGCCTGAGGTGTCTCTATGATGCTGTAGGGGTCCCTTTCCCCGCTGCTGCCCGCCAGGCTGTGGGCCCCACTGCCTGTAGTGTGGGTGTTGCTTTTGCGCCCTTGCCTACTTAGCTGTGTGTAATGCTGCCTGCAGGGTGTTTCGGTGTTCAGTCCACAGTCTCTCCCACCAGCCTGGGGACGCCTGGAGCATCGTCTCCGAGCTCTTCGGACTCATCCTGGCTCCTCCAGTGCCTGCCACATCGTCTGACACTGCATGGTAGATTCTTAGTATATGTTTGTTGAACAACTAAATGGTGGGTTTGCTGAGTGTTTACTGTGGTGCCAGTCCCTGTGGTAACAGAATAAGTTTATGCAGAGAGACCCACAAAGACACAGACAAACCAATGGCGCACACACATGCACATGCATGGTAGTGACTCAAGAGAGATGAGAAAAATCATTCTTTAGGAGCGTGGGGAGCTTTATTACTCAGGAGTAGTTATTGTTGACATGCAAAATGATCAGATTCTCTAGAACACATGGTGTTTCTGGGGATAGAAATAAGTGAAGGAAGCGGATTTTCAAAATTTGTAAGCACTGGAAATAGATTGGACAAATAAAGGGAAGATATACTAGTTTAATTTTCAAGGGAGTTTAATTCCTGCTTTTTATAAAGAGTATGGAATATTTGAACTGAAAAGAACTGTAGAGGTTACATGGTCAAATGCCCCCCTTACAGAGAACAGTTATTACTTACGGGGCATTACTATACGCCAGATACTATTTTAAGAGCTTCACCCATATTAACTCGTTTAATACTCATAACAGTCCTATGAATTAGATACTATTATTATTCTTCTCATTTTATAGATGAAGAAACTGAGCCCACTGAGATTAAATAATTTACCCAAGGTTCTGTAGCTTCTTAGTAGCCAGGGCTACAGCCCAAATCCCTAGTTCTTTAATCTAGGACTATTTTCACGAAGACACAAAGCCCTTGCTGGAGGCAAAAGTTACCATACTATTTTGTCTTTTCTTCAATATGTTAATTTATTAAGTCAGACTCCTGGAAAAGCTTGGCACAATCCAGCCAATAGGGACCTGAGCCAGACTTGGACTAACGCGCATGCATATGCTCGATTCAGACAACCCCCTCTACCTGGGCGTTGGGGAGGGAGGGCTTGTTCCTTTGTATTGTCTTTGCACTTAGGACTCCAACTCAGTTCAGCAAATTGGCTACTTCCCCGTGCACGCACCAGTGGGCACTCAACAAATATTGACTGATGACCATGTCGGCAGTTTGCACTCCCTTCCCCAGTGCCAGCACTTGCTGTCTCATTCAATCCACCCTCTTTTGTTTGTTTGAGCAAAACTTTTCCAACCTTGTGATGAAACAGGTAATTAACGCCACTTAATACCTGTTAAGTAGGATAATCATCTGTTTTTATCCTGAAAGAAGTTCTCCTTTAGAAGCTAGTGGTGCTCACTCTATTAAAGAGCAGTGGCTTGGTGCAGTCAGATCAACACCCTACTCTGGGAACCCAGATTCTTTTTACATAAGAGACCTGGTGACAGGAGCTTTGCATGGAAAACACCACTCTGGGAGGGCAGTGGAAGTAGGAGGGTGTGGCCGTGGGGGCGTAGAGCCCTCTTCTCCTACCAGAGTTGGGCTTCGTTCCCTTTGTCCTGGTCTGGTAGGGACTGTGGCTGGGACAGGTCTAAGAGGAGAGCAGGGCTCACAGCTGTGCCTGGGCTCCCTGGTGAGCTCTAGGCAGGTGGGTCCCATGTCGAGATTCATTGTCATATGCCCAGTGCTCAGTAACTAAAGGCAGAAGTGGACTTGTTTCTGCTCTTGGCCCCTATCCTGTCACCGGGAGGCTTCCCTGGTCAGGTGGAATTGTCATGACTCTTCCCTGGAAGTCTCCCAGGTTTAAAAAGAAGCTGACATAGGGATTTCTGATGTCCGTGTTGTTTTTGTAGAAGTGTTATTATTTTTTTTTTTTGAGACAGAGTCTCACTCTGTTGCTCAGGCTAGAGTGCCGTGGCGTCAGCCTAGCTCACAGCAACCTCAAACTCCTGGGCTCAAGCTATCCTCCTGCCTCAGCCTCCCGGGCAGCTGGGACTACAGGCACGTGCCACTATGCCCGGCTAATTTTTTTCTATTTTTTAGTTGTTTGGCTAATTTCTTTCTATTTTTAGTAGAGATGGGGTCTTGCTCTTGCTCAGGCTGGTCTCGAACTCCTGAGCTCAAGCGATCTTCCCGCCTTGGCCTTCAAGAGTTCTAGGATTACAGGCATGAGCCACCACGCCCAGCCTTGTAGATTTTAAAGGGATGGCCCACATGATGGAACAGATTTTCTTCCCAGGACACAAAGAGAAAAGTGACTATCTCAAACACCTCAGTGAGAGGACGGTCCTGGTGTCCCCTGCGAGTGCCTTTTGCCACCACATTCTGCCTTCCGTAATGTGACGCGTCCTTTAAGTCGCCACTTAGGGTAAGTCATTTACAGGGCCCCTCCTGCATGTCCGCACTCAGAATGAACCGTTTCTTCTCTCCTTTCCTCCGGCATCTGGTTGCTCCTATGCCGCCTCAACTTCTGTGCACGCTGTTTGTAGAATCCGTGGCGCACGCGAGTCTCCATCGCGTCTCCCCAGCAAGGCTGCTGTGCCCTCACCGCCTGTTAGAGTGAGTGCCTCTAATAAATGCTTGCTGAATGGCGCACACATGGGGCTCTCCAGCACTGGAACAGGTGTGTCCCTGAACCCCTCTGCCTCCTCATTCTGGAACATTCCCTCCAGTGAGTGTCTCTTCTCTCAAACAGTATGAATCTTTGCCTAATCGCTCCTGATAGTCTGAACACGATTCCCACTCCCATCTTCCCTGGCTCAAAGAAAAGAAGAAAAGGAGTGGGTAGCTACAAGTGCTAAGATGCTCTGAAATGCCAGCAAGTTGTGGGAGAATTTTGTCCCTTTAAAAATATGGCATTATTGGAGAGAGTGCTTTTATTCTGTCTGCTCTGTGAGTGGGCTCTTAGGTGGTTCAGTAATTTAACAAGTGTGTGAGGAAACTGACAAGAGAGGGTTTTGAGATTCAAGTGTGTCTTGATGCTGTGTGAAAACAACTGTGAAAGGCTGGCTGGGAGGAGTGGGCAGACAGAGGCTGGAACCCAAAGATTTGGTCCTAAAAGGGACCAGTCCCCTCCCAGCTCTAGAAGGTGTCCATTAAGACGCCAAGAAGGCCAGAGACGGCCTGAAGGAGCTCGTGAGGGTGAAGGAAGTGATGGCTCGTGAGGACGGGAAGAACGCGGGACTGGAGGGGTTCTGGAGGTGGGAGGGCGCCGGAGAGCTTGCTCGTCCCGAGGAGGCCAAAGCCTGCCTCCGACACGAGAGACTGCAGCACCCGAGGGAGGCCCCGCGGGGACTTGGGAGAGCCAGGAGCCAGGTAGAACTGTTCTCCATGGCCAGTGCTGCTTGCCCAGACTCGAGCCCCTGAAGAAGACATGTGCAGAGCCCCACAGCCCTGGCTTGGGACCTGGGATCTTCACAAAGAAAGTGTCTGCCTCATGGCTCGTCAAACCTTTGGTCTGATTCTCAGCTTCAATGTTTAACAAAACCACCTGGATGCTTCTGAAAAATGCAGATTTCCTGGTCTAGAGAGTCTATCAGGGGTGGGAACCTGCAGCCTTAAGGCCACATGTGGCCTTCTGGGTCCTTAAGTGCAGCCTTGTGACTGAATCCAAACTTTACAGAACAAATGCTTTTATTAAAATTCTGTCCCAAGAGTCTGGAGTGTGGAACCCAGAGATCTGCATTTTTAACAAGTGCCCTAGGCGAGTCCGACGCAGGTGGCTGGTGGACCCTATTTTGGGAATCAGTGCTGAGCAGCCACATTGCAAACTTTCCTGTGCATGTAGATCACCTGGGGATCTTGTTACAATGCAGGCTCTGATTCAGAAGGTCTGGGATGGGACCGAAATCCCGCATTTCTGACAAGCTCCCAGGTAAAACTGGGGATGCTGGTGTGGGGACCAAGCTTTGAGGAGCAACATTCTTGGCATCTCACCTGGGAACTTGTGAACAAGGCAGACTCTCAGGCCCCGCCCAGACCTGCCCAATGGAAAACTCTTGAGGCGGGGCCAGCAATCTGTGCAAAAGCTCCAGGTGATTCTGAAGTACCGTAAAGGTTGAGAGCCACTGCTAAATGGCTAAATGATAGTGAAGCTTCAAGAAATGGGTGGGAATCGCAGGGCTGTGGAGGAGTGAGCTAGGCCCATTCTGTCACTTCCTTCTCTGGTTTCCTTCTCTACCAGAAAAAAAGCTGAGAGCCATGTGAATTCTGCTGGAAGGCACCGTCTTCCTCACAGTGTTGTGCATGCACACTTTTCCTTTTGGATCAGAGCAAGAGAATTTCCTCCGTGGACAGCCTGGGAAATCTGTAATTTATGCAAGATGGTCGGCCAGTGTCCCCAGTACAGAGTATTGCTGGTGGTGAGGTCCCCGAGGGAGACAGCAGTGGGACGAAAGGTGCCTGGGTCAGTCAGTGTCAGCAGGTTGGAAGCTGGTCCTCCAGAGCAGTGAGGATGGGAAGGTCAGGCAGCCCCTGGGCAGTGTCTGGCCAGTGCACGGCTAAGTCCCTACAGTGGCCTCTGGGCCCAGCTATGAACTGGGCCATTTGCACACTAGGTAGCCAGGAGCAGTAGGGAGTGCTGGTTTTGCCCCCCCCCCCCTTGCCTGGGCCTTTTCCTCTCTGTGCTGCCTTCTCCCCACGCAGAGGGAGAAATGAGTCCATCTTTGTGGATTAAATGTGCTCAGAGAGGGCGAGTGAAAAAAAGGGTGTGGAGAAACCAGAGGGCCCCCTGGGGTTGGAAAGGGGGCGCTGGAGGAAAGGCCTCTCTGGGGCTGGAAGCCGCACCCCATCACTCCTTGCCCTCTGTGCTCTCACTGACCACTGGGATTCCTAGGCCAGAAGAAAAATTCTGGTGTCTTCAGGTCCTGGGTCAGTCAGACAGGCAGCCTCTTCTTTTGCCATCTCCACCTTCTTTTCTCTCATGTTCCTGGCCCAGGCCCACTGGGAAAATGATCTGCTGCTGGTTTCCCTTGATGACTGGCTGTGTCCCCTGGGGTCAGCTGCGAGGGTCTGATTCTGGCAATGGATGGCCAAGGTCAAAGGACACCTGGTCCAAGCATTTAGGAGAGCTGCTGGCAGTGAAGGGCTCTGAGATACATCCACAGTTCCTGGTATGAGTAAAACCAGCAGGTGTCATATTAATTTTATGGTGACTTTTAAAATTACAGCTCTAGAATAGGTGATTCTGTGCTGAGTTACTTATATACCAGACTCTTCAGCTTACCACTTAAAAATATTTGATAAACCTTGCTGCAAATTCAAAGGGTAAAATACTTAATGTGCCAGCACCATCAAATAGGCAATACTCAAGTCACCCCAACCCCAGTAGCTGGTAGGGTGTTCCTACTTTATCTCGCCATCTGGGGTTGGGGTCCCTGGATGCCCAGGCTGGTGCAGCTCTCCCAAGGTGACTGTCACCCTGAGTGATTAAAAAGAAAGTGGCCTCCTTAGAGCAAAGGGGCTCAGAATGAGGTTTCCTGACAGTGTTTGAAGATGCCTTTCTCATAGTCTTGGGGTGTAGCAAAATCCCAGTTTCCCAAGCATGCCGTTCTTTCCCTCTCCTCCTGCTGACCCTCACCCAGACATAAATTGAGCAGAGGCTGGCTGTGTGCTCGTGTGTACAACTGTTCATTTGGGAACAAATGGAGAATGGATCTCCATGGTGCACACTTATGAGAAAATTGCCTTCATCCTGCACATCCCAGAAGGGATCCTCTGTTTTAGGGCTAGTTTCGTATGGGCTGGGAAATCAAATCAAAGAGACATTATCCTTTTCTTTTTCTTCACACTCCTTGGCTCCTGGGGCAGATAAACCCTAAGGCAGACACACCGGGAACTAGAATACTGGTGTTGAAAACCAGCAAGGAGTGGAGTTTTTGAGTTCAAGAGTCAGGCTGTTAAGTAGCCCTTGGCTTCTCTTCCCACTTGGGGAAGCTGCAAGCTTGGTTCAATCAGAGGGAGTCAGGAGACTGGTTTGAGAATTAGGAAACCAAATTCTGTTCTGGGTCATTTTGTTGACTTCTGGGGTAAGAGTGACAAGTTTATCTACCTGAGAATGGTGATTAGCTGGTAGGTGATTATTAACAATAATAATGATCACATCCATCACAATAGTGGTATCTTCCTTTGAAGTTTCTTCCCTGCTGGGAGCACAGCCATTCAGAGTACTTCCTATGTCCTTGCCTGGCGGGCATGGCATCTTACAGGTGAGGAAAGTAAGACTCAGTGTGGTCAGCTGCTTTTCTCAATATCACACAGTTCATCATTACGTAACTGGCAGGAATTTATGTAATGCTTTGAGACACTGGGGTAATATTTTTAGCCTAACATGATCACCGCTGAAAAGCTTGTTGTCTGAGTCAACGAGGTCCATTCAGAGATGGGTGGAGTCTATAAGTCTCACAGCTTCCACTCTCTTCCAGCCAAACTCAACCCCAGGATCCTCCCCTGGGCCGTGGCTACTGTGGCTTTTAGTGTGTTTGGTCCCAGGCATGCTTATACTGGCCCCTCAGAAGTCCTGTCCCCCTGGGGTGCACCTGGGAGCAGGAGCAGATGGATCTCCTGCACTAGGGACGCTTGTAGCTGTCCACTGTCCCCCAGGGAGTCTCTGTCTCCACCAGGAAGCATTATTCCCTCGAGTCCACTCTGGGAAACCCCTCTCTAGTTCTTCTTCCTTTGGAGATAAGAAGACTATCTCCTCCTACACTGGTGGCCCTCCACCACAGTAGTGAAGACAGGACAGAAGATGGCACGTCATTACTTCTTTATAAAGTGTACCAATCCACTGCACATGGGAAAGAGCAGCAAATGAACGGATACATGAATGAGTGAGAGGATGCATAAATAGAAATAAGATATTTTGAACAAAAATAAAATCAATTAAAATTTCTGGAAAAACAAGGTTGTGGTTGAAGGCTTAGTGCTGAGTTGAGCACAGCGTGTACTATTCTGCTGGGTGGAGGGAGCATGTGTTCAGGGACAGAAACCTGCTAGAAGGTTCTTGCACCAGCCTTGGGAGGAGGTCTAGGGGCCCAGACCAACAGGGGCAGGAGAAATAAAACGGGAGGAACAAATGCAAGTGGCTGTGAAGGAGCAATGGCAAGATTTGGAAACAGACTTGTGTGGGGACTGATGAGACAGAGTTGTCAGAGATGGCTACTGTTCGCCAAAACTTAGAATGCGGGAGATAAGGTTCGCAGGTCCTGGGAGGAGCATGAGTTTTCAGCACAAAGTGGTTGTGGAATATCCAGTTGGAAATGTTGGCCAGCAAATGGAAATTGACTACCAGAATTTGGGCAGGAAGTCAGGACAGGTGGAAGTAACTTAGCATTTTACCCAGTCCTTACCTGAATCGGGCCTGGCCTTGCTGCCACTACAGAAGCGGCCCTTTTGGGGTGAAAAAATGGCGGATTAGGGGTGACCTCCTGGCTCTCTGCTCTCAGAGTCGGAGGTGAAGAAGCGGACGACTACACGCGAGTGAATCGCACTGCCGCAGATCAGCTTCGTGAACCTGCAGAGAAGCGGCGGGGAGCAAGCAGTGCTGGACCAAAAAAAGGAGAATCTACCACAAAGCCCAGAGAGTCCGAAAGGCACAGTAGGGAGTGGAGCATGGGACGGCCGCGCCCACCAGCCAGCCGCGGGGCAGTGCGCCCCACCCGACCCAGGGCCGCGGCTCTCCCTCCGGCGCCCCGCGCACGCGCAGGCAGGGCCGCGGCTCTCCCTCCCGCGCCCCGCGCACGCGCAGGCAGGGGCGCGGCTCTCCCTCCGGCGCCCCGTGCACGCGCAGGCAGGGGCGCGGCTCTCCCTCCGGCGCCCCGTGCACGCGCAGGCAGGGGCGCGGCTCTCCCTCCGGCGCCCCGCGCACGCGCAGGCAGGGGCGCGGCTCTCCCTCCGGCGCCCCGTGCACGCGCAGGCAGGGGCGCGGCTCTCCCTCCCGCGCCCCGCGCACGCGCAGGCAGGGGCGCGGCTCTCCCTCCGGCGCCCCGCGCACGCGCAGGCAGGGGCGAGGCCGGAGTCCGAGCGGAGCTGCAGGGGCGGGCTGTGCGCAGCAGACGCGGGAGCGGGGCGTTTCGCACTCTCCTGTGCGCTGTGCTGGGCGGCCCGCAGGGGGGAGCTTGGTGACAGGCATCTCACTTCAGGAAGCCGCAGGACCGGAACAAGGGTGGAGAACACCTTGAAGGAGGCTCTGCCCTCCGGAATCGCTGAAGATCTGGCTGGCAGGGTGGGGCAGAGTGCAGATCCCTGCATCTAAACGGCTGTGACTCAGTGTGCTAGGGGAGCAGTGGGCTCAGCCGGCGGATCTTGGAGACGCGCCAGACCCAGCCCCGCTAGCTATCCGCCCTGCAGGCGCCCGCGGCCGGCTGTACGTGGGACGGCGGCCGCCATTCTGAGAGTCCGGAGCCCAAAACGCTGTGGCATGTTGCTCTGGCAGCGGCCTCAGGCCTCCCCCTACCCTAGCGCGGCTGAGCAGGTCTGGCACTTGGAGGAGCGGAGTAACAAGAGAAGCCGTTTTCTATCCCAACCTTCCTGTGGGTCTTTTCATCCCCGCAGCTCAAGCTCCACCTTTGACGGGGCGGAATGGGGAGAGTGGTCGCTTTCTCACCTGAGTCACCAGGTGGACTTGGGCGCCTCCCTTCCCACCCAGCCGCCTGCGTTTTGCGCCAAAAGAACAGAGCCTGCCTTAGCGGGGCGGAGTTGCGAAGGAGACCGCTTTTCCAGCTTCAACCCAGGGAGACATTAGCACCCACACTTTCCTGCAACTTGGGCCTGGGTGCTTCGTGCCGAAGGGACAGACTCTGCGCCTGGACGGAGTTGAGAAAGAGGCCGTTGTTCAAGCCGAAACCCGTGGTGCGAAGACTGCCACCACCTCTTCACTTGCTGTTCACCACTGGCTGCTGAAAGGGTGTAGTAGTAGCTTGTTAGGGCTGCTTTGCAGACTGAGAACCATGTTCACCTCTTTACTGTGACTTGGAAGCCTGTGCACAAGCCAAAGGGATAGACCTATCCCTTGGAAGTGCAGAGGGGTGAGGGAGTCTGCTTTCTGGGCTGAGACCCGCCGGGGTTGCAGAAGGCCCTTAGCTACAACCAGACCACTGGTGTTTTGTGCGGAAGGGACTGACCCCACCTCTGCAGGGGTGGAGTAGCGAGGCAGGTCACTCTCTGGTCTGGGACCCTAAGTGGTCTTGGGCAGGGGTTCTCTAACAGCCCTGAGGTTTGTGCTACATACTAACTAGATAAACCGGGCTGTTGGAGGGGTGGAGTAACGAGAGTAACTACTTCCTAGGCTGAGATGCCTGGTAGCCCTAGGAAGTGCCCTTCCCCCAGGCCGGTGGGTTATCTTCCTCTCTGGCAGGGAAGACTACATCCTTGGAGGAGGGGAAAAAAGAGAAAAGATGTTTTCCAGGCTGGGACTTATGGCAGTTTCATCCAACGCCTCCCCCCAGCCCACCAAGACAGACTCAGCCCTGGAAGGAAGGGAGAAAGGAGAAAAGTCACTTTCCCTATATGACTAGCTTGAATCCATGGTACCTTGGAACTAAGCAAAAGGGGACAGAGTGATGACTACATACAGCAGGTTGGGTTTGATCATCTTATAAGATCAGAACACAAGGGCTTGCCCTTGGTACCCAGATAGTTGCCAACTTATGGGCTTGTGGTTTGGGAAGGAAAATCATGACCATAGTCCTTAGCATCTGCACCAAGTGAATCCCCCCACCAGGAGCTACTCTGCAAGAGTGGTGAAAGAACTCTGAATAATATATAAGCAGCTCCCCCCTAGCTACAGACCAAGAAACCTCTGAAATATTCTCTCTTAGGCTTGCCAATACCTGTTGGTCTTCTCATACCACCTAATGTGGTAACAGGGCTCAACAAACCCTTGGGAGTGGCAGGACATTCCCCAAAGACTGAGATACCTGTATATCTCAATTGGGGGCCTAGAGCACAATACAAAGGTATTAGAATACCTTGATAATTGACTCCTCCATGCAAAGCACAAGCAACAAAAGAGAGAGTAAACTCATAGCACAACACAGTGCCTCCTACCTTAAACTAGTGGTCGATAGTGGACTCACACACAAAAGAGTGATCCAACTCCTGAGTGTCTAAGCAAGGGGTCCAAACTCACTAAACACTGTAAGCAGAAGGTAAAGACAATAGGTCAGAGATAACCCAGCAGGCTAAAACTCCTCTAAGACAATACAGGACCAGAGCACATCTCCCCAGCTCTGCCAAGGAACGTCCCTTTGGAATCCCAAAATTTAGTCCATAAACCAGTCCTAGCACCTCCAGTCCTTGACAAAGTAGCCTGATGAGAAAGAATCAGTGAAAGTATACAGGAAATATGAAAGATCAGAGAGAAAAGTCACCTCCAAAAGAAAATACTCTATCTTCGCCAACTGACACCAACTTACACGATATGATTAAACTGACAGAGGAAGAATTCCGAATATGGATTGTTAGAAAACTCAATGGAATTGAAGAGAAAATAGAATCCTAACATAGAGAAACCACAAGAACAATTCAGGAAATGAATGAAAAATTCTCCAAAGAAATTTAAATACTGTGGCAAAACCAAACAGAAGTGAAGGAAGTGGCAGTGAAGGAAGCATTCAAGGAACTCCAAAATACAGTGGAAAGCCTCAAG
>CAUYPO010096292.1:0-13015 GCA_963574435.1 Cheirogaleus major
CCCCCGCCTTTGTAAGCAGACACCATGCAACGAGGCGGGTGATTTTCTAGCTGTGCCGGCGTCTCTGCTTTCCCATGTGTTGGAAGAGCAGAGTTCAAGTTCTAGTTCTTGTTTTATGCTGCTGCGCTATCCGCCCGGGCCGGCGCACCTGTCTGGTCACCTGCTCTGCGAAACCACGGTCAAAGGGGCTGCCCGCCCCAGGGCCACCTGTGACCGTGCCCCAGTCGGTGGTCACACGAGAGCTCCCGGGTCGTCTGGGGGAGGGGTCAGCTCGTCGTCGGACAGGGACAGGGGCTGCGCACGGCCATGCCAGTGGGAGTTCTGTGTCCTTCCCTGCAGGACACAGGCAGTTCTTCCTCCTCCTCAGGAAGCCAGGGCACGTCCGAGGACCCGGCCAGGTGGCCCCCACGTATAGAGCTCCAGTGCTGTGCCCAGCCCTGCTCAGGGAGGGGGCTGGTGCTAGGGGTGCGGTGAGGTGGCCTCCCCTGTTCACAGCCTTAGGAAGGAGCTTCCACCTGCACCTGTGCATGGGGACATGAGGTCGCCCAGGGCAGGAGGTGATGGTGCAGTCACGGGGGAGAATGCAGGTGGGGTGCAAGGGCAGCAGCAGCACAGCGGAGTGGTGGTTGCAGGTGTAGGGGCATCAGAACCGGGCGTGCGGCTGTTCCCCACCCCCACCACGAGAGCACTCGGTCTGGGCCCCGAGGTTCAGTCTCTGCTTCTGCAACATGAAGTTGTCTGTGGCTTCCCCTCGCCATAGGATTGCTGTGGGGTGGGGAGGGCGGAGCCTGCAGAGGGGTGTGCTCAGGGCTTGGAAACCCACTGCAGTGGCCTCACATTCAGGTCCTGGTGCACCCTTTGGTCTCCCTGCCTGGTGCACCCTTTGGTCCCCTGCCTGGTGCACACTTTGGTCCCCTGCCTGGTGCACACTTTGGTCTCCCTGCCTGGTGCACCCTTTGGTCCCCTGCCTGGTGCACCCTTTGGTCTCCCTGCCTGGTGCACCCTTTGGTCTCCCTGCCTGGTGCACCCTTTGGTCTCCTGCCTGGTGCACCCTTTGGTCTCCCTGCCTGGTGCACCCTTTGGTCTCCCTGCCTGGTGCACACTTTGGTCTCCTGCCTGGTGCACCCTTTGGTCTCCCTGCCTGGTGCACCCTTTGGTCTCCCTGCCTGGTGCACCCTTTGTTCTCCCTGCCTGGTGCACCCTTTGGTCTCCCTGCCTGGTGCACCCTTCCCATCTCAGTGCAGACCACGTGGACACTCCTATGCGCATGGCCTACGCGTGGCCACGTTGACACTGGCCAGGCCCTTTGCCAGGTGCAGGAGAGAGAAGAAGTTGCAGCAGCCCCAGGTGCTCCCGGACTAGGGCGAGATTTACCTACAAGCAGATTGCCGCGCGAAACAGTGACAGATGTTTGCCCAGGGGGCCCTGGGAGTGCCTGGCTGTGCCTGGGGGTATCCCTGAGGGCTCAGGAGGCAGAGACAGGCTGATGCTGTAACACGCAGCAAACAGGTACCGAGCACGTTCATTCACTGTTATTTTTTTTTTTTTTTTACGATCTATTCCTGCATTTCCCATTCTTTCATTGTTTGCTGATTATCCACCCTGTGCGAGGCCCAGAGAAGGTCCCAGTACAGAGACAGGTCTCCTTTCAGAGGACAGAGGGCCACCTCATGCACGGAGCCTCCCCCTGCACGGGATCACGGGCTGCCCCCTGTTTGCCAGCACGGAACCGTCGTGGTCCTGAGGATACTGGTCTCACCGGGGCTGCCCCACGCACGGGACGGTCGGGCTGGCCAGTCGCCTACTCTCAGCACCTGGTGCGTGGCAGGCGGTCATTAAACAGGTGTCGACGGCTGTGGCCTTTGGTGCGGGGAGTGCTCTAGGGAGGTGTTCGGTGGCTTCAGGGGGCTCCACGCAGGAGAGCCAGAGATGGCCACACAGCGGCTGGGACGCCCCTTAGGGAGGAAGGACGTCGTGAGCAGAGGGGACAGGTACAGGCTGAGACACAGAGGGTGCCGACTCGGGGCAGTGACAGAGAAGAAAGGTGCCACGGGGGCTGTGCCCACCCAGAGAAACCCGAGCAGCCCTCAGTCCCCTTGGACTCTTAGCCCCAGTTCCTCCAAAGGTGGAGCTGAGACGTAGCCGATTGTGTGCCTGGTTTATCCGCGAACATTAGTTACCCTGGGAGCAGGCGTGGGGGGTGGGGAGCTAAAGAAGCAGATGCCCGGCCGACTAAAGAATGTGTTCTTGAATCGGCCACTGCTGCAGGTGACGGGGCTCCAGCTCAGGGCACCCCTGGGGCACCCTGTGAAATGGGTCTCAGAACTGCCCCCCTGGGGAAGGCAGGCTCCTCCCCTGTTGGTTTTCCTGGCCCCGGGAGCTGCTCAGTCTCTAAGTTCAAGGTTGCTTGGGAGCAAGTGCTGAGCAGGTTCTGCAGGGTGGGCCCCCACCCCCCCGCCGGACCTGCATCCCACCTGGCTGGTTCCTCTTATGGAACTGGTGGGGGCCCGTGCAGAGAGGTGCTGAGAAAATGGCTTGAGTGGCGGTTGAGGCTGAGAGTTATAAGTGGGGTGCAAAACAATACACGATTGGGAGCTCAGTGGCAAGCACGAGCCATGGGTCCCAACTGCGTGACATGCCTCTTTGCCCGGGACTTGATTCTCCTCCGCTGTGAGCCAGGCATTCGAAGGCTGGTTTGGGAAGTACATGGGGAGGCAGGTGCAGGGGAGACTGAGGAAGAAGGGAAGGCACCCCACCCCACCCCCCCGTCCAGGGCGTGTGGACACGGCCGTCAATAAAGTGGGCCGCCGGAGCTCAACCCCCGTGGGAAGATTCCGGAAAACACGTGTCTTGGATTTATGCCCCTGCCCTCCCCCAAGAAGGGAGGGTCTGGGGAACAGAAACAGGGACTGTCATCAGTCACTGGTGGAGAGCTGCCCCTGAGCGTGTCAGTTCCTGGTCCCCGGGGACTCCCCTGAGGGCAGAGTGGCTTTCTGAAGCTTCAGACAAGCTCTCAGTCACAGAAGCGGAGATTCCGATTATCCTGCCCAATAAAGCCCTTGTCCCCAGCCACAGTGCATAGAGAAGGCCTGCAGGCTCGTGATGGCCAGGGTGGACCCCCTCCCCCACTGTGCACCCCTGCTGAATGTCCCCAGCCAGGGACATCTCCCTTCAGCTCAACAAGAGCATCCTGTGTCTCTCCCCGGCCCTGCCTTGGTTTTCTCCGCAGCCGGCATTGCACTAGCAAGCAGGAGATGTTATGTTTAATTGCTCCTCGGATCATTGCTGTCTCTGCCCGGCGATACGCTGAGCTCCCCAGGGACAGGGACTTGGTCTTACCGTTCTATCTCGAGTGCCTGGGAGAACTTGGCCTTGCCCAAGAAAGACACTCAGATAGCTGTCGAATAAAAGAGAGAAGGATGGATGCGTGAGATTGTTGGAGCCCGGCTGTCAATCAAGCTGGCCTCCAGGGGAGACCTGCACACACTCCCTTGCCTCGCTTAGCAAAGAGCCTCCCTCGGTTTCCCCCGGGGGCCCGGGGCTGGTGCTCAGTGGCCCATGGGCACCATCGTGGCCATTTCCAGCCGGGCGGGTGTGCTCTGTGGGTCCCGGCGAGACTGGGACCTGTGTCCCGTCCCGCCCCCAGCCCCGGCCCCTCGCCCCTTCCTTACACAGGGTCTGTGCGGGAATGTCACAGTATTCAAAAGGTTAAAGCAGAGTGAACTGTTAATTTTAATGCTTTCTCTAAGCTTCAGTTTTAATAAGCGAAAATGATGTTCTTATTTGCAGTAAAGTGGTGTTATAAAATTCTGTCTGTCAAGCTCATTTTAAAACCATGGAAATAAATGATCTGACAAAATCAGGCTATTAGACAAGTGAGGAAGAGTGATTTCCATAAAAGTAGAGGAGCAGCTCCTTAATTTCACACTTGGTAGTCTTTTGGGTCGACTAAATTTTTAAATAAGTGATAAAATTATATTAGCGCAATTGCATTTTTATAGATTTTTTTGGTCATTGTACTCTTTTTCAATCCCTTTATTTTAACTCAAACTGTTCTGCTGAAAGGTTACTCTCAACTTATGTTACCTCGTAACAGTCTCTGCGCAAGACACGGCCCCGCGGCTCGCAAATCCTCAGCCCACCCCGGCGGGGTCTGGTGGGAGGCAGCTCAGACTGGGACACGCCCCCTCCCTGCCAGACGCTGGGGCCGGGCTCTGTGGTCCCCGGGGCCACAAGAAAGAGGGGTGGACCTCGGAGGGCATCCCCCTACAGCAGAGAGTGTAGCTGTCCCCGTTGTCTGAGCTTGCTCCATTTTTGTTTGGGAATAAGGAAGAGAGATGGGAGGTCACTTTCTCCAGAAACCCTCATTCCTTCCACTCCGGTACTACCGTGTTTCCCCGAAAATCAGACAGGGTCTTATATTTATTTTTCTTCCAGAAGACCCCCTAGGGCTTATTTTCAGGGGCTGTGTTATTTTCCCCTCAAAGCCTCAGGTTGCAGCACGCACAGGATGGCCGGGACCTTACAGGGGGAGCCGACCTTGTTGGTGGGGCTGCCCGCACCTTTCCGGTCACCTCTGGGATAGTAGCTGTCATGATGGGGCAGACGAGAAGGGCTGCTCCGTCTTCTTTACCGCTGCACGACGAAATGCATGGGTTGTGCAGATATGCTGTGTAGCCACGCCCATCACTAGGTCTTATTTTCAGGGTAGGGCTTATATTGAGGAAATGCTTTGAAATCCTGCTAGGGCATATTTTATGGGTAGGTCTTATTTTCGGGGAAACATGGTAATAGTTTTTAAAAAGCATTAATAGACTATTTTTCAGAGCAGTTTAAGACTTATAGAAAAGAATGAGTAAATGATACGAAGAATTCTCATATACACTCTCTTCCTGCTCACAGGTTCCCCTATTAATAACATCTTGCATTAGTGTGATCCATTTTTTATAAGCGGTGAGCTAACATTAGTACATTACTAATTACTAAAGTCCTTTATTTTCATTAGAGTTCACTCTGTGTGGTACAATTCTATGGATTTTGGTAATGTGCAATGTCACATATCCACCAGTATAGTGTTATACAGAATAGTTTCACCGCTGTCAAATTCCCTGTGTTTCATCTATTCATCCTTTCTCCACCCATCATTTCCTCGATCCCCTGGAAAGCACTAATAATTTTAATGCGTTAAAGTTTTGCCTTTTCAGATTGGCTTATTTCATGCAGCAATATGCATTTGCGTTCCTTTCATGGCTTTTTTTGTGGCCTGATAGCTCATTTCCCTTAATCATTGACTAATACTCCATTGTGTGAATATAGGACTGTTTATTCATTCACCTAGGAAGGGACATCTTGGTTGCTCCGAATTGTTGGCAATTATTTAAAAAGCTTTTATAAACATCAATGTGCAGATTTTTGTATGGATTCAAGTTTTCAACTCATTTGGGTACACATCTAGAAAAGATTATAAGATTGTAGGGTAAGATTATGATTAGCTTTATAAAAATTGCCAAATTTTTCCCCAAAGAGACCGCACCATTTTGCATTTATAGCAGAAACTAATAAGAGCTCCCACTGCACTGCATCTTCAACATTCGGCATTGTCAGTGTTTTGGATTTTCACCATTATAATGGTTATGTCATTTTACCAATTTAATAAGTGCACAATGTGGCTTATTATGACATTTAATTTGCAATTCCTTAATGACATATGTTAAGCAGCTTTTAATATGCTTATTTGACATTTGGATATCTTCTTAGGTGAGATTTCTCTTTAGATTTTTTTGTCCATTTTTAATTGAATCGTTTGGTTTTTATTGTTGAGTTTAATAGTTCTTTATATAGTTTAGATATAATTCCTTTATCACATATATGTTTTGCTAATATTGTCTTTCAGGATGTGCCTTGTATGTTTCTTCTCATAACAGTGACTTTCACAGAGCAGAAGTGTTTTTTTTTTTTTTTTTACTTTAATGAATCTAACTTTTCAATTTTGTCCAACAGAGATTGTGCTTCTGATGTTGAATCTAACAAGTCATCACCAAACTCAAAGTCACCTAGGTTTTCTTCTATGTTATCTTCAAGAAAGTTTTGTAGTCATATGTTTTACATTTTGGACTATGACAAATTAGAGTTAATTTTTGGGAAATGGGTTAGGTCTCTGTCTAGATTCTTTTTTGTATCTGTATGCACTTGAGTATCTACTTGATCCAGCACCATTTGTTAAAAAGAATATCCTTTATCTATTCAATTGCGATTTTTTCTTTTTCAAAGATCAATTGCATATATTTGTTAGGGTCCATTTTTGGGCTCTCTATTCTGCTCTGTAACTCTATTTTTTCTACTCTTTTGCTTATATTATCCTGTCTTGATTACAGTGCCTTTATAGTAATTCTTGAAATCAGGTAGTATCAGCTCTCTAAATTTGCTTTTCTTCTTCTGGATTGTGTTGGTTATTCTGGGTGTTTTATCTTTCCCTAAATACTTTAAAATCAGTTTATTGACATTTATAAAATACCATGCTGGGATTTTGATTATGGTTGTGTTGAATCTATAGATCAATTAAGGAAGAAGTGGCATCTAGACAATATTAAGTCTTCTCATATATAAATAGGGGATATCTTTCCATTTATTTAGGTCTTCTATAATTTATTTCATCAGAGTTTTATAGTTTTTCTTATATAGAATTATACATATTTTATTACACAATTTTTCATGAACTAGCCTTGGAAGTCACACAAAATAATTTAAACAAAATCACTCTGGTTGCATAAGTCAGTCCTATTCAATGTGAGAATCAAATAAAACAGGGTGTGGGTATAAGAAGGAAAGAATTGTTGAGGGCCATTTTTGATGGTAACTTTCAGACACTGTGAGGCTGTCTCTTGTTCAATGTCTGTGGCTGTATGTAATTTGTCAAGTTTCTAGTTGTTTATTATGGGAGGATAAATCCCACAGGATGGGTATGGTGCCATTTATTGATATAAAGAACAATAGAAAAGTTTAATATTTGGTCTCATACTTTTGAAATACTGAACAAGCTTCCAAGTGAGCATTTTTAACTGTTTGCAAAAATACAAATCTAGAGTTCATATAAGAGATTTGAGTTAAGTATAAAAAATTTGGTCTCATCAGCATATGGGGCTAAATGAGATCACCTAGGAAAGCAAAGAAATCTGAAGACTGAGCTCTTGAGCATTCCGAAATTTAAAACTTACGAAGAGTAGAAAGTTCCAGAAAGGATACTAAGGATTAGCAACCAGTGAGGTAGGAACAAAATAACCACTGGGTGTAGTCCACATAAATGTGAACAAAGTTTTTTGAAAGGAAGAATAATCAACTATACCAAATGCTGACAAGTAAGAGGAGGTCTAATAATTGACTATTGGATTTGAGAAGCACACTCATAGTAATCTCTTCATCCCAAATCCGGTATCTGAAACACACATAAAAAAATACTTGCTTAATGGTTCAAATTTGCTGTTTAGTTGCACAATTTAATAGGTTACTTCCTCTTCCCCTTCTTCATAATTTCTCATTAAGGAATTGCACTTACCACCACAGTCCTCTAAACACCTTTCGATTCCAAGTGCTAACTTGGGGAGTCCATCTGCTGTCGCAGCTCGATGGTGCTAAAGTAAAACTGGCAGGAGAATTGACAACCAGAGAGGCATATTCTGTATAATGTGCTTTTCTTCTACTTTGGCAAAAATAGAATCTAAACTTTGGCAGGAAATGAAAGAAATTTTGCATTTCAGTTAGCATTTGTGCTTCTTACCTCAAAATATAAAGTGGGACACCCTCAGGTGTATGTTGGAGGATCAAATACTTTGCACCACAGCCAATATTTTTCAATGCTTTAATTAGAAATATAGAAAGAATGAATCTGAGGTTATTACCTTTTAATATCATCAGCATTAAAGCAAGAGACATACTCTTATGTAAAAGGCATATGTATAGATAACTATCAAAATAATTCAAAAATATTTAGCCTCATATAAATGTGTACTTGGGTAGAAGAAAAAGTAACATTTATATGGACATAAATTCATTTTCTTACATAAATCAAGAAATATGTTGTTCCAAGTGAATTTTCCAAGCAACTATAATATAGTTCTAAGTGCCATTAAAAATGATTTTCAGAAATCCTGGTAAAAACTCTTCTATCACTGGAAACCTTTGATACAATCTTCCAAACTTTTACTAAAACTACTTATGAAGCAAAAGAGGAAAGGACAGAAACTCACAGTCATACCTAACACTAAGCTTTACAAACAATATAGTACCAAAATGTAGTTAGAAATCCCTGTGATCTAAGAAAAATAAACCCAAGTAGAGAAAAATCATCCTCAATCTTCACAGGTCATTATTGTCTGAATTTTTCTGATGAAACACAAAATCTTCTGAAAAAAAAACCTGTATATTTCCCATTGCTTTTTTAATGATTTAGAGGATCAGGACTTATACCCACTGGAAAATCATCTCTCTCTCTCTCTCTCTCTATTGTATAGTCTATTACGAAAAGTTGGAATCAATATCTCTGAGTACAGAAATTAAAAATATACATTCCTGCTCTTACCATAAAGGTTCTGTTTTAGCATATTTGGAATTGGCTTATGCATATAATTCAGTGGGAAATTAAAAACAAATCTACTTCAATTGAGATTCTCCTATGTATATCCAGTTTAAACTTATGCTCTGTCTCTTCATAATGGCAGAAAATAAAATAAAATTTTCATTTTGGTTAGCATTTGTGTTTCTTACCACAAAAAATAAAGTAGAAATAGTCAGAATACCCATGCCACCATCTTGTTGTATTCTGACAGACTGTAAATTGTAAAACATCTTTTTTTTTTTGAGACAGAGTTTCACTCTGGTGCCCGGACTAGAGTGCCATGGCATCAGCCTAGCTCACAGCAACTTCAAATTCCTGGCCTCAAGCAATCCTTCTCCCTCAGCCTTCTAAGTCGCTGGGACTACAGGCATGTGCCACCATGCCTGGCAAATTTTTTTTTTTTTTTTTGAGACAGAGTCTTACTTTGTTGCCCAGGCTAGGGTGAGTGCCGTGGCATCAGCCTAGCTCACAGCAACCTCAAACTCCTGGGCTCAATCAATCCTTCTGCCTCAGCCTCCTAAGTAGCTGGGACTACAGGCATGCGCCACCATGCCCGGCTAATATTTTCTATATATTTTTAGTTGGCCAATTAATTTCTTTCTATTTTTAGTAGAGACGAGGTCTCACTCTTGGTCAGGCTGGTTTCGAACTCCTGACCTTGAGCTATCCACCCGCCTCGGCCTCCCAGAGTGCTAGGATTACAGGCATGAGCCACCGCACCCGGCCAAATTTTTTTCTATATATTTTTTTTCTTGTTGTCCAGCTAATTTCTTTGTAATTTTAGTAGAGACGAGGTCTCGCTCTTGCTCAGGCTGGTCTCGAACTCCTGAGCTCAAACGATCCTTGGCCTCCCAGAGTGCTAGGATTACAGGTGTGAGCCACCACACCCGGCCTAAAACATCTTTTAAAGAAATGTTATTGTAGCATAATAGATTCTGAAAGTTTTAGGTTCAATGAGGCAGAGGGAAAGAAAAAAGTTCTCTAGAGACAGTTTTATCTTTTTAAATATTTAGACAAATCAGTTTAGAACAGAAACAGACACAGAGGATTAAAAAAAAAAATGACTCTCATTGTACCAGACATGTTTTAAGTGAAAATCTTCTACTAGACCTGAAGTGGTCTGAGATATGTGCACATCAACCTGCTCTCCACAGGAATGATTTGAGAAGGGGTTAGATCTGCACAAAAGGTCAACAGACAACAGGAAAAACCATGCATCATGCATGTTGACTAATACTGGCCAAGAAACAAACTTGTTCACCAATAAACAAAATGCAGGGCCCGTAAAGCTTTGCCACAGTTACTACCATCCAGAATAAGGAGAGAAAGAACACTCTTTTGAAAAATATCTGATACATGATCTAGAAGAAAACTTCATAAGAATGTTTGATATACTTAAAGTATGTAGTGAGTAACATGTGTCTATAGATTCTGCTGTACCAACAGAATTCATAAAGATAAATTAGGCAATGGAGGAGATGAAATGGAATCTGAATAGATAAGTACAGATTTCAAGGAGAATATGGACCAAATAGAAGAATTCAAATCTACATTAGGAACTTGAAATTTATATAGAGAGAAAGATTTAAAATAGTACTAGAATAAGTAACACAAAGAAAAATATTCGAATTCCATCCAAGTTTTCAGATGAAAATGACCAAAAAACAAAACAACACAAAAGAAAGAAACAAAGAAAGAGAGAGAAAAAAGGTATTTGCTATAGAGAAAAGAGAATATGGGGATTCTGTGTGGCAGTTGATGTCCCTAAGATGTCAGAACAAATGTAATAGCAGTGATAATTAAACAAATTTCTTCATTTAGTGGGAAGAGGTGAAGCAAGACAGCTGAATAGAACCCTCCAGCATTAGTCCCCCACAGGAACAAGGTACATCAAATAGAACAACTATCCACACAAGGGAGCACCTTCATAAGTACCAGAAAATCAGGTAAGTTATCACAGTACATTGTTTTAACATAGTAACAAGGTAAGGATCCGTTGAGAGAGGTAGTTAAGGAAAAGTTCACTTTGCCTATACCACCCCTTACTCAACCCCAGGCAGTAAAGCATGGGGAGATAATCTGTGTGCTTGGGGGAGGGAGACTGAAGTGAGTGTGAGGCTTTGCACTGGAACTCAGTGCCACTCTGTCACAGTGCAATACAATGTTGGGAAGAATTTTGTCCCATAGAGGGAACATTTAGACCAGCTCTGGGACAGAGAGAAATCCTTTCCTCCAATGGGAAGACCTGGCGTCCTGGCCCACTTCACTACCACTGATTAAAGTGTCCTGGGGCCCCAAATAAATTTGAGTGGCAGTCAGGCCACAGTGACTGCGGTCCTTGGGCAGGCCCCCGTGCTATGCTGGCCCCAAAGGCTGTTGGCTTGGGGTGCAATCCAGCATGATACCAACTTCAATGGCCACTGGAGTGTCTCTGTCACACCTCTCACAAATCCAGGTGGTGTAATGTGAAAAAAAAAAAACCCTTCCCTGTGAGTACAAAAGCTTAAAATTGGGTGTAACCGCAAAGCCATAGTAAAATAAAGCACTGGGTAGAATCCTGAAATCATGGATTCTAGGTGTTTGTTCCCAGACTGTCTTTCTAGGCTGACCTCAGGCCAGAAGGGAATCTGCTGCCCTGGTGGGATGGATCCAGTTATAGAAGGATTCACCACTTGCTGACTAATGTGGTCTTGGGCTTTGGATAAACATCAGCAATAGCAGTAGTGGCCTCAGGTCTTAGGCAAGCTCTGGTGCTGCTCTACTCTTGGAGGCCTTGGGCCTCGGGTGCATCCCAGCATGGTGCCAACTGTGGCAATCATGGCAGTGCCTGCATCAACCCTCCCGCCACTCCAGGCAGTGCAGTGTGAAGAGAGACTCCTTCCATTTAGGGAAACGCAAGGCAAGAGTAGAAGG
The DNA here is from genome assembly GCA_963574435.1 of Cheirogaleus major. NCBI lineage: Eukaryota > Metazoa > Chordata > Mammalia > Primates > Cheirogaleidae > Cheirogaleus > Cheirogaleus major. Next base: position 11,525 of record CAUYPO010096292.1, read on the forward strand.
GACTTTGTCTTGCAACTTGAGTACTGGCTCAGCCACAGTAAAATAAAGCACTGAGAAGAATCCTGAAGTCCCTGATTGTAGGCCTTTGTTCCTAGACAGAATTTCTCAACCCACCCTGGGCCAGAAGGAAATCTGCTGCCCTTGTGGCACAAACCCACTCCCAACAAGATTCATCACCTGCTAACCAAAGTGGTCATATGCCTTGAATAAACATCAGTTGCATATGGGTGATAGTATTCATGGGCCTTGGGTGACCCCAAGTACAGTGCTTGTCTGGTAGGACATGGACTTCAGTTTGACCCAGTGAAGTACCAACTGTGGTGGATACAGGAGTGCTTGTGTCACCCCTCTCCAATTCCTGGCATCCCAGGGCAGAGATACTTTAGTTGGAGAAAAGATAATGAAGAGAATGAAGGACTTTTCCTGGGAACCTGGGGAATTTCCCCGTATCTTCCCCAAGTCCACAAAGTCTGTGTATCTAGGAGTCTGTAAAAGTCACAGTGTCCTTGGGTTTAGGGGTCCCCCCTAAACTGCTAAATGGCTGCAGTAACTACAAGCTTAGGTAATAACACTCAATCCTCATTGAATTCTTGGAAAGCTCATCAAGAAGGATGGGTACAAGAAGGCCATTGTGAAGACTGGAATAAATACCTAACTCTTAACAAATAAATTGAAATAATAAAATTAAAAAATCAAATATAAATGCTGGAGACAAAAAATTCGATTGACACACTGAAAAATGCATTAAAGTATCTCAACATCAGAATTGATCAAGCAGGAGACAGAATGAGTGAGCTCAAAGACTGGTTATTTGAAAATGCACAGTTAGAGGAAGAAAAGAAGAAAACCAAGAATTAAAGGGAATGAAGTATGTCTACAAGGTCTAGAAAACAGTCACAAAAAGGGCATATCTAAGAGTTATTGGACTTAAAGAGGATGTACAGAAAGAGATCAGAGTAGAAAGCTTATTCAAAGAAATAATACAATAACAGAGAACTTTCCAAATCTACAGAAAGGTATGAGTATCCAGGTGCAAGAAGGTCTAAGAACACTAAGTAGATTCAACCCAAATAAGACTACCTCAAGGCATATAATAATGAAACTCTCAAAGGTCAAGGGAAAAAAAGAGTCCTAAAAGCCAGCCACAAGAAAAAGAAGCAAATAAAATTTAAAGGAGCTTTAGCACATTTGGCAACAAACTTCTCTTTGGAAATCTTACAGGCCAGGAGGGAGTAGGATAATATATTGAAAGTGCTAAAGGAAAAAAAAAAATAAAACCTAGAATAATGTATCTAGCAATGTTATTCTTCAAACATGAAGTAGAACTAAAGACTTTCCCAGACAAACAAAAGCTGAGGGGATTCATCAACACAAGATCTGTCTTACTAGAAATTCTAAAGGAAGTTCTTCAATCTGAAAGAAAATGACACTAATGTGCAATGAGAAATCATCTTAATGTGTAAAACTCACTGGTAAAAGTAGGTAAGTACA
>CAUYPO010096299.1:0-35252 GCA_963574435.1 Cheirogaleus major
ATACATGAGTGGATAACTAAAATGTGGTATATGCTCACAATGGAATATTATTCAATTTTAAGAAACGACAGTGAGCTAACTCCGTTTATGCTATCCTGTATTAAGCTCAAGCCCGTTATCCAAAGTGAAGCGACACAAGATTTGGAAAAAGGGCTCCACATCTACTCTCCATCTAATTGGCTCTGACTGTTTAAAACTATGGTGCTAAAATGGTGGTAGGGTTCACCAGGGTTTCAGGAGGGGGGGCAAGACCCACATCATAGGGATGTGGCGAGCATTGTAGGGGGGAAGGGCACACCTCTAACCCTTCTTAGGGAGAGGCAAAGCTATACAAGGTATCCAACATGTAAAAAAAAAAAATCTATGGTGGATGGAGGACAGGCGGGAGGGGGGAAGTAGTGTAGAGTTACATAATGTGTGCCATCCGCACCACCTGGGGATTGGACTCGCTAGAATCGTGGGCATGTGGGGGGGAGGTGGGGAGGGGCAATGTATGTAACCCTAACAATACTTGTACTCCCATTACAAGATGGAATAAAAAAAAAAAAAAAAGATTTGTTCTGAATCTGCCACCAAAGAATACTAACAACTATATTTTCCTAGGATTGCCTTGCAATTTGAGGTTGCAGCATAGCAAACATGGCAGACACAATCTCTGAGGCATGGATTTATATCCATGAGAAGTGAACAAGGCTATTCATGCACTGATATTGCAACATTTGCTACTATTAAGAGATCTGAACTCCGACATTAAGTTTGGCTGCCCTGACAAGGTCTCCAAGATCCTAAGTCTCCTTGCAGTTGATGACATTATGTGTAACCAACCAACTTTCCACTGCTAGGTGAAATGAAGACAGATTTATTTCATGGAGGAGGCTCATAGAAGAACATGTCTGTTGTCCTTTGGGAAATTCTTAGATGCAGTGGTTTAAAAATAACATGATTTCCAGGGATAGTCATGTGGACACTGCTGTGGTTAAATGGTTGTTTTTGTTAAGCACACACCTCAGAAGACAGACAAATGATTATAAATGGCTGTGCAGAGACAGCATTGCACTTCTGGGAACCGTGAAGCAAACGCAGCTTGTGTGTCATCCTGCAATAGGATCAAGTTCTGTCCACAGCTGACACACAGTGGAAAGCTGCCATTTAAAGCCCACCAATGGAACAAAGTCAGCCATATCAAAAAGTCAGGGCAGCAGCCTCCAAGTTCCCATCACACTTCCACTCATCTGAGTTGGTATTGTGTGGATTATAAATAGCAACTGGAAACTAAACAGCCAATGTATGATGTGATGAGGTCATCAAAAGCCTAGAAGATGAAGAAAAGCTTTCAAGACACACTAAAATATAGCATGGCTTGGCCTTTGACTTCCAGCAAATGAAGGTGTATGTGCAGACCATTCTAATCAGAAACTCTCAGAAACAGGATGTCTTTTTACATGTGAAGCCAAATCTGAATATTAGTATGAAAAATATCTGGCATAAGTAATGGATAAGGCTGCTCTCAAGGATAGGGTTTATGTGTAGAACATGGAAGAGATTGTCCACAATTATTTGCAGCCATGTGTGCACATGACTAGTAATCACTCTCACTTGTACCACCTTCCAACATGAAGGACAACAATATATGCCTTTTTTTCCAAGTCCATATCCCAGAAGGTTGATGTACACATTTTCTATGATTTTGGGGAAAGAAAAGAAAAAACATCATATACACCTAGTCATCATTTCTAGGATAAAGTCAGTCCTAGGGACTGACTTTTGCTTGGTTGCCAGGAAGACTTTTATGGGAAAAGTTAAAGTAGTATAGCCAGAGAAGTCAGCTATGTAAGTTTCAACTCAGTTGTATGAGCTGTTGGATCCCTGTACACTCTATGTGTGTCTGAGCAAAAACAGGCATCATACCAGTAGCGTAAACAGTAGCATGGGGGTTGTTGTGAGCCGGCTCAGCTCTTGAGGCCAGAGTGCTTTATTGTTGCCTTTTCTTTTTAGGGAGCCCAGTTACTGGGGGGTCTGTGTATGACCCATTGCATTCTTTGCTCAGAGGCAGCATAGGGTTTCTGTTCTCTGGCATATGGCTTCATTCTAACTCTGGGCAGAGGGAGGAAAAATAAACAAACAATCAAAGTAATCTGCCTTCTCTGTCCTCTGTGTCTTCTAGTCCCATCACTGTTGAACTCTGTCTTAGCTCTTTCGGTCAAGGATCCCACCACAGCAGACACTTCCTTCGTGGGATGGCTGTTGCTGGGGCATTTGAGTATTTCATCACCTCTGGGCTGGCCTTTCCCAACTTCTGCTTGAAGAGGGGAAAAGTGGGTGGAGTGAGGGAGGAGAGGAGGCTCCAAGTGGGTAATATCTCAAATGCTGTTACTTCCCCTCTGACTGATCCCTGGGCTGCCACCCTAAGGGGCACATGGTTCTTGTTTTGGTGTGTCACCATGGGGTTGAGTATGTAACTCTCATTCCAAGTTTCGACTTCCTGCCCAGCAGCAGTAGCAATGTAGTGGTGACCTCAACAAACAAGGAAACTGATAGTCTATGTGAGAAATCAAGCTGGTGTGGGCAGGCTGTTGAGGCTGTGGGCTGACAATAATGACCTTATCCTTCCCCTGCTCAAGGATAAAAGGTGCGAAGACTCACTATAGGTAAAGATGCCACTCAGTTCATTCTAATATCCTGATAATTATTTTGTCAGGGTAAATAGAGAGGCACCTCCCCATTCCTCCCAGCTTCATAGGCTCCTGCAGTCTCTCTGGGGCAGTGAAGACCATTATTCCTAGGGATTCCTGCAGGGGGAGTTCCAGGTCAGGGAGCAGGTAGGAGCCCTTAGCTTTTGTGGAATGCAGTTTGGTTTACAGTTAGGACACCTTTGACTGTTACTCACAGTAGGCGCCTGATCTTCTGAGTCACTGCTATTATGGGAGGCCTGTCATCTAGTGCTCATTGTGAGCTCTTCATAGCTATGCAGACTTCACAGCTCCTCAGAAGGGCAAGAGTGAAGCTCACCACCCCTATCTCACCCCCTGCGCGTGTTATTGAGTCTATTTGTGGCTCTATGTATACTTACACACATTCATATGGATTTGCCCTTGCTGATATATGTGTTTATCTTCCTATTAGTATGAGTTAGTGTTTCTGTGTAGGAGTCTAGCATTATATTTTTTAGTCAAGTCCTGTGCAGGGCATTCTCAGGAAAATAAGTAGAGCAATTTGTTTAGAAAGCACTTCCCACCCCCAGAAGTCCCTAAGTAGACTGGGCTGATCACAAAAAAGACCAATTCAAATCAGAACTCTTCAGGGAGCCCCCAGAAGATTAAATAGCCTGACTTCAGATCAGCCATTTGGGATCCAGGAAAAGGTATTAGAGCCAGAGTCTGCAAGATGGAGGTACTAGAGATGAGATGGGAAAAAAAGAAGAGAAAGGAGATTTAGTGAAAGGTTAAAAATATCCTTCTACAAAAAAGGGACTTAGCCTCTGCCAGATGCCTAATTTCTCTTTCAATGTTTAGAAATACCACACAAATAGCTCTTGCATTTGAGTTGTCCAGGTGGCTGGAGATCTGTTTGTTTTGCATTTAACAAAGGGTCAAAGGATCTTTGCTGATGTTTTTGCTTAAGGGTCTTAAATAAACTTTCCATCATATTTATCTGGAGGTGGAACTGGGGTGGGGGTAATTTGTTCTGTACTTAAGTTATTTTTAGATCACCTTTAAGTCACTCCTTTGGAAGAAAGCAACATTTATGTACTGAAGGACTTCCAAAAAGAATACAGAAAAGCTGAGTTACTGCCCTCTCATTCCTGAGAGAATTCCTACTGGGAATCCAAGCAAGTCATTTGGATTCTGCCCTGAACACAAGGATTATTGTGCAAATAACAGGAATTGGTAAACTATTGGTACAAACCAAGGTAAGGTGTCAGAAATATAGCCCTACCTTCAGCCAAGTTGGGTTTCAAGAGTTGGCTGATAAAGAAAACCAGTCAGTGCTTGCCAATATAAAGTCATGGAATCTGATTGTCTTTGGATGGAACAGCTAAAACCAGTGTTCTGCTGTAAGTTTTAGTCTGCCAATTTTGGTTCATGTTGGTGCCTTACTAAAGTATGTATGTCAAGTACTTGTACAGTGCCTTGGTCTCAATTTCTGTGAAAGTATATAGATAGATCTATATCTAGCTATATCTATGTCTATATCTATATCTATATTGATATATATGCTGCTTCTCCTAGAAGTTAAAGAATTTTAGATTTTTTTTTTTGCTTGTATATGACCACATACTTTTCAAGGTAGAAATTTCACAGGTTTATATAAGATTGTATACATAGTAGTCATGCTTTCCCATTTATTTTTTCGAAATGGAGAGCAGTACAATTTGAAGAGGAATGGTAATTTTATGAGCTGTTTTCTCCCCACTCACATCAGGCATGGTAAATAAACTCTCACTAGATAATATATTTTGCAATATTATATTAATCTCCAGGAGCTATGGTTCTATGAATTCCATCACAGTTCATATGCATTAGTAATTATACACAAGCAATAAGCTCAAATTCTTCTAGTTAGGCCAGTCACCATTTACACACATGAGCACATGCATGCATGTACACACATATGCACACACATATGTACACACATGCACACATAAAAGCCTCCAAAAGCATGAAAAACAGCAGAAAGAACTTCATGGGGAATGTTTCTCCAAAGGTTTTATATAACCAGCATATAACGATATGCTACCAAAAACATGATCCATAAAAGTAAAAATTGATAAATTGAACCTCATCAAAATTTAAAACTTTTTCTCTGTGAAATATCTTATTAACAGGATGAAAATACAAATTACAGACTGGAAGAAAATATTTTCAAATCACATATCCAACAAAGCACTTGTATCTAGAATCTATAAAGAACTCTATAACTCAACATATAACAAACAAAAAATATAATTAGAAAATGGGCAAAAGACATATACAGACATTTCATCCAAGAAGATACACATTAGCAAATAAGCACATGAAAAGATGTTTAACATCATTAGCCATTAGGGAAATGCTGATTAAGAACACAATGAGATATTACTACATATCTATTAGAGAGTGGCCAAAATAAAAAAGTAATGACAACAGCAAATGATATAGAGCATGTAAAGAAACTGTATCGCTCATAAATTGCTGGTGGAAATCTAAAATGGTACAGTTACTCTGGAAAATAGTTTGGCAGTTTCTTTTAAAATTAAAAATAGACATACCATACAACCCGGCAAATACACTCTTGAAAATATATTCCAGAGAAATGAAAACTTATTTTCATGCCTAAATGTGTACACAAATATTCATACCAGCTTTATTCATTATGATCATTTTGACTGGAAACTATCCAAATGTCGTTCAATGGGTGAATGGTTAAACACATAATGGTACATCCTCATCATAGAATACTACTCAGCAACACAACAACTTTGATGAACACCAAGGAAATTATGCTGAATGTAAAAAGCCAATCTGAAAAGGATAAATACTAAATGATTTCATTTATGTAACAAATGTGAAATAACAAATTATAGAGATAAAGAATAGATCTGTGGTTGCCAGAGATTAGGAATGGGAGAAGGCAGAAAGAGTGGGCATGACTATCAAAGACTAGCAAAAGGGAGTTTTGTGGTGATGGTACAATTCAGTATCTTGATTGTGGTGATATTCATATTGTGGTCATTCGTGTTTCTGAGAATGCCTTTTGTTTTCTCTCTGTGTTCAAAGAAAATTCTACTTTGTATGGAAAACAAAACTCTTGGGACTGTCTGCAATCCCACTTTTTACTTTTGGATGTAGCACACTTACTTTACACTTGCTTTGAGTCTCACTGAACTCCCATGCCTCATGGGTCCATTGGAATTCTGTGCTCATGGGGCATCACAAAAGCTATACCTGAATGAGGTGGCAAGAAATGATGGACACACATATAGCATGTATCCCATCTGCTCACCCTCATGCTCCATTATCCCACTGGATTTCATTTACAAAACATAACGTCAAAGATAAAATTAAGAATTTCAAGATGGTGACAGCAGAGCATTAAATATGGGGGCAGGGGGACTTCTGAATGTGGGGCTCAGTGGGACTGCACAGGTTCATGAAGTGGGCCCTGGACCCATCAGGATATGATATTACATTTAAAAATGTACTCATCTGACTCAAAAAAATCCATGAAAATTAACTTTGTTTTTACTGAAATTTTCTTGAGATTACTGAGGAGAGGGTGTCAAAGTACATTACCAGGTAGTATTTTCCACAAATCCTTTTTAAGTTTCTCTCTCACCAAAGTTCTCTTCTGAAGCAGCTGCTATGTTGGCAGACTCTGGCCCCTGAAGCTCCAGGCATTGGGATGAATGAGGGAGAGGATGGCCTGGCTTGGTTTATAGCTAGGTATAAAGCTAGCTGGCCACAAGCGCCTGCTTCTTTAAAGAAGCCAGTTGTCTAGGGAGAACCAGTTGGGATGAATCGAAGGGCGTATTTCCCCTTACTTTATTAGAATGGCTAACCCATTGTTTTCTTAAAGAATATATAAGGTAACTGAATTTAGTTTTGTAAGTTTTGAGATAAGAGGGTGGAGTTAAAAGGAAAACAATTTAACAACTCTCTAGGGCACGATGCACATGGAAGTTAATCAGTGGCCCCAAAGTGAACGGTGCCACTGGGATTTGAACCCAGCTCTCTCTGCCTCTAAAGCTGGGCTCTTTCCATTTGACCATGCTGGTCTCCACAAAAGGGAAGAAGGCGCCTCTTGAGCACCTACTGCATGCTGGCCATGTGTAAGGTAATTATGTAAAACTATGTAATGGAGTATTACTAATACTAGTTCCCATTTTCCTGATGAGGAGACTGAGGCTTGGTAGGGCTAAGTACCTTGCCCAAAGTCACAGAGCAAGGAAGTGACAATGCCAATACCCAGGTCATTTCTGAGTCCAAAATTGATGTATTTCCTCAGTTTGCACAGAGCTAGGGAGAACCCAGATCTCCTAGCTTCCTCTTCATTGGTCTTTCCAGAATACCAGGCTGTTTCCATCATTAAATCCTTGTTGATTGATATTTGATAGACTGTAAAGGGCTATTCTGTGCTTGTCCAGGGATATAGGACTTGATGTGGAGAAAGGAAGAGGGATTTCACCAATTGCCTCTTTGATTCAAGTTCTCAACATTCAGTCCCCTTCCCCAGAGCCTGTTAACTTTTCTCCACTTTGGTTCTCCCCAGAACATTTGCTGGGGTTGGTGGGGTATAGGGGATGGGGATGGTCAGGAATGATGAAATAAGAGGACCATTTCTGTAGCTTCTTTTCTTTTTGCCTCACCCCCAAACTCTGTTGGGATATTTCTTCACACATGTTCCATGACCTGTCTTCACAAGAATTTGCTGAGATATTATAGTTACCTAAGGCTGCACATGTGATAAAATTGCTTAGAGCTACCACACACACACACACAGACACACACACATACACACACAAGAAAAATGAGTGCATGTATAACTGGTGAAATCTAAATAAACTCTATGGATTCTATCAATGTGAATCTTCTGCTTTTGATATCATACTATAGTTATGCAAGATGTTAACACTGGGAGAGCTAGGTGAAGGGTGCACAGGACCTTCCTGTACATTTCTTCACACATTTCTTTCTTGTAAGTCTGTAATTGTTTCAAAATTTTTAAAAAATGTTTTTTTAAAAATCCAGGGGTAACATTTTTTGAATGTTGTATATTTTGTTTTATATGCAGGGCATAATTAATTTCTTTATTTTGTGTATTAAAAAAGAATTCTGTTTTGGTTCTATCTGTGTCTTGTGCCTGAATATAGTGCAATATATTAGAAAGTACAGACTCTGATGTAGAAGGCACTAATTCTCTGGTGTAGGGATGTCATGGTGTAAATGGGAAGATTTATGCCACTGGACTTGGAGTTTCTTGGAGTAGAATTGTTGGCGTGTTGCTCCTGGTGGTGTTCACTCCTTGGTGCAATCCCCTCCCCTTCAGTGTGGGCAGGATCTGTGACTTTCTGTGCCTTGCTTCTAACCAACAGAATATGGCAAAGGTTATGGAATGCCACTCCTGTGATAATGGATTATATATATAAATAGATATATTTATATATAATGCTGTGTTGCTAGCAGATGAGCTAGACAGATTCCCCTTCACTAGCCATGAAATAAGTGGCCATGTTGGAGAAGTCCATGTAGCAAGAAACTGTGGGTGGCCTGTAGGAGCTAAACATGGCCTCCAACAAGAAAGTGGAGTGTCAGTTCTGCAAACACAAGGAACTGTTCTGCCAACAACCTGAGGGAGCTTGGAAGCATATCTTTCCCTGGCCAAGCACCTGATGAGACCACAGCCCTGGCAGACACCTGGATCGCAGTCTGGTGAGACCCTCAGCTAAGCTGGACTTCTGACCTACAGAAACTGTGAGATAATAAATGGGAGAATTTTTTTAAGTTTGTGGTCATTTGTCACTTTGCAATAAAAACCTAATATATGCATCAATCCCCTGCAGGGTCCCACTTAGAGTTGAGGCCACGACACACACAGATCCATTCCCCATGACCTGTTCATCATCCTGAGACAGAGAGAGATCAAAAAAAGCAGCTTTGCACTTCTCTTGTTGACCATGTCTTGAAATAACATTGTTGGTTTTTTTGTTTGCTTGTTTGTTTTGATAAAGGGGGTACCTGGACGAAGCTGAGCCCAAAGTTTTATGGCCCCATTGTTAAACTATAATTGACAAGTTTAATAGGGTTGTTTGTTTAGGATTTCGTAATAATCAGTTCTCAGTTATGCCATGACTAATCAAAATACATTTTTATTTGACTTTTAGAGTGTGTTTTGTACTTTCATTTAAATATGGTTATATAAACCTGAATAACTTCATATTCCATTTGGAAAATAGATGGCATTACATTTTAGACTCGGGCAAAGTACACAATTTAAGCAGAATGCCTGTCTTGAGACTTGAAAAAATGTGCATTTCACATATTTCTTAGCTCTTATTTGGTCTAAGATGTTTATTATGTGAAGAAATGGCCTTGTGACATTTACCTTGAGGAAATTAATTAAGCTTTCTGGGTCAAGAAGCCTCTTTGGGGGCTGTAGGGTGCATTAGAATACAGAACTCAGTAAGAGAATGTTATCAATGGACTGTCTCAAGATCCCTTGCTGAATTGTATCAATGAGACACTGAATGCATCTTGGTCAAGGAAAATGTCATCATTTTTTATCATTTTTATTTACTTATATCAATTTACTAAAAGGTTTATACCTAAGCTAATATATATCTACACACACATTCTGAAAAAATATGTAAGTGGCAATAATGCAAAATGAACATGGTCTGTAACACACTTTGACATTCTTAGAAATAGATGCTATTAAGAAAATATGACATTTTAAAGCACTTTAAACTTGGGGCAGGAAAAGCACTCTCTAAGTGTATCTACTTAGAATAAATTGCCACCAGGTAAATAGTGGTGCCTTAGTTATGGCAAATTATGGCAGCTCTTGAAGCTACATTGCCTATTTTTGTGGCTAATGTAATACAATAGAAAAGGACGTTTTCAACTCAGTCATCCTTTTGGACCTTCAAAAATTGCCTTGCTGTTTTAATATAAATATTAAAGAGCATTAGATTTGAAATGTCTATGTGCTAAATTTAAAAAGATATAAACACTTGGATTCACTAATACTAACCATTCTAATCACCACTTATTCTAACACTGGTTTCTCTTCCAGGCTTAAATAGAACATTTCTTTTAACTTACCTTAAATCTTCATACCTATAATCAGAAACTCTTCTGATGTTCTAGGTTCTGTTTTATTTCTGGGGATCTTATAAGTCCTAGCACTATGAGTGGCTTTATAGGGACAGCAGGCATAAATTCTTCCACAGACTTAAATTTGATTTTACAGTTATAGTCATTGTTTCCTTTACCAGTGATCTTTGCTCTGATGCTCATGGGAAGGAGAAAGCCTGTGCTTTCATGGAATAATCCACAAAAATCAAAAGCACCCTAACCTCTAGTAGTAAAGTCCCACTGGGCTTGGACTATTTATATGTAAATTATGCTCCCAAATTTGGGACAAAAACACTGATTTCAAATTGATCCCCCAATACCCTGTTGCAACCATATATACACTCACACTTGACAATCCTTGTGTTCCAATTTAGGAGTCCAAAAATATAGCCACCATAGCCACAGAAGGAAAGAAGTATGTATTGCATTTCTACCTTACATTAGGTGCTCTCATGCATTATCTTGATCCTTATTGAGAGTTAATTATCATTACATGTGTCGTTTTGGATAAAAATGCTGGCCAGGCATGGTGGCTAACACCTATAATCCTAGCACTCTGGAAGGCTGAGGCAGGAGGATCTCTTGAGGTAAGGAGTTCAAGACCAGCCTGAGCAAAAGCAAGACCCGTCTCTACTAAAAATAGAAAGAAATTAGCTGGACAATTAAAAATAGATAGAAAAATTGGCCGGGCATGGTGGCGCATGCCTGTAGTCCCAGCTACTCGGGAGGCTGAGGCAGAAGGATCGCTCGAGCCCAGGAGTTTGAGGTTGCTGTGAGCTAGGCTGACGCTATGGCACTCTAGCGCGGGCAACAGAGTGAGAATATGTCTCAAAAAAAGTAAAAAAAGATGCTGAAGGGGGGTTGGGCATACCTCTAACCCTTCTTAGGGAGAAGCAAAGATATACAATGTATCCAAAATGTAAAAAAAAAAAATCTTATGTTGGATGGAGGGCAGGCGGGAGTGGGGAGGAAGGGTAGAATTACATAATGTGTGCCTTGCCTGGGCCACCAGGGGATTGGACTTGCTTGAAGCTCTGGCATGGGGGGAGAGGGGTGGTAGGGGCAATGTATGTAACCCTAACAATATTTGTACCCCCATTATATGATGAAATAAAAGCAAAAAAAAAATTAAATTAAAAAAAAAAAAAGATGCTGAAGTTTTTAAGTTAAATGACTTGCCCAAGGACACACACCTACTAAGTGATGAAGCTGAGTTTCAAATCCAGGTTTATCTGAGTCCAAAATCTACACTCTTTTTTACTGTACTAAATTGGATTTTGCCTAAATATATGTGCTTGGATATATAAGAATCTTCAGCATGTTTCCTACAATAGTGACTGGCTTGTAGGAGCCAAGTGACAGGAAATGGATTTCTGAACATTTGAGGACATGCTTTCTCATTGTCTTCCCCAAATGTGTTTTTCCTTGACTCAATTTCACTTTATAAACATTCATCAAGTGTCTACTATGGGTAAACTGTGGCACTTTGGGCACTGTACCTATCAGACATAACTTGGCTATGACACATATTTGTGAGTTACCAAGAGTTTTATGCTGAGGTTTGCTTTCCTGACTTGCTCAGTTTTGAAATAAGACTGTATAGAGGGGTAGAAGGGGCAAAACTGAGCAGAGGATAAACCTGCAGTCCTAAATTTGGTAGGAGGCTGCTTTATGGCAAAAGACCTGAGCAATATTAACAGTTTTTTTTTCCTATTATACCTTGGCTTCCCTTCATGAATCAAGTGCCAAATTTCCATATCTTTATCTGCAGTTCCTAGCAAGGAGATGGTGGCTTGAGGGAGTGGCATGATTTGCTCACACAGCAGGTTACTGCTGGTGGCCATACTCCATGGAATTCAGAGTCCATTAAGTCCACTGTCTCTCCCAGGTGCCATATTGCTGCCCATATCGCACCCATGTGCAAATGTTTGTGTGAAAACTCACAAGTGGTATCATTTAGATCTCTTGTGCTTTTGCAAACTATCCACCTTCTCTCTCACTTTAAACCATCTCTCACTTCCCAGGAAAGAGGGGCAATGTGTGTGGCATAAATGTGTGTGGCTTTGGAGTCAGACTCAAATCAAAGTCATCCCCCTTTGTGTGTGAGCTTGGAGAAGTCAGTTGACCATTCTGAGCTTCAATGCCTTATCTGTAATATAAGGAATGACAATACCTGCCTTGCAGTATTGTTGTGGTATTGTCTGACATTAGATACCAGTCTGGTGAGAACATTACTTTTTATCATATGTATAGAGGGGTAGAAGAGGCAAGAGGAAGATAGCTGTGTCTCTGTATTCCTCTGTGTTTCAATTTTGGTGTCTGCATATTGCTATTGGTGAGTTTGTTTCAAACTGGACTCTCCCCTGCCCTATCCCCTGCTCCTTCCCTTTTTGAAGCCCTGTTTCCAATTAAAGGACAATCCCCTCCCCCACCCCAGGACAATTTTGCCTACTGTTTATTTTTGTGTGCAATTCAAGACTAGCTGCCCTCTAGATCACAGCTGATAACCCTTCTCTTCCCATGTAAGTCACTGCTGCTTTCTCCCCAGCAACTTCGAACAGGGAGTTGTACACGTTGATTAGGCCACAGTTTCAGAGTCGATGAAATGGTGGCTCAGAGATCTTTCCAGGACCAGTGAGAATCCTATGTGTCACTGGTGGGAAAATGTGAATTTATGTGGTCTACAAATTTCTGAGGGTTTATTGTCAACCCCAGCCATACCTCCAATGTAACATGCTCATCCTATTCTTATTTCTTTTCTACTCCTCTTCCAGGCCTTCCCCTTCCAGGCCTGTCAGATTGAGTTATAATAGCACTGATCTCTTCCATCCTCTCTCTCTCTTTCTCTCTCCCTTAATGCATTTGTACTTTTCTGGTCACCCCTTCTGGATAGGCCATCAGGAGTTGAGCAGCACAAAGTCCAGATGGTAACAATCAGGCTTGCTCTAAGCCCTGGCCAGTGGGTGTTAGAATTTGACTACTGTAGTTAGTGGCCATTTAGGAGTTGAGCAGCCTTAATCCCTTAAACATAGCCTGGCTTGAGAGGAGTGGAGGTGGGTGATAATTTTACCAGGTGTTTTCCTACAGGGAGAAGTTGGAAAAGGATGAAGATCTGGGTGGTGTTTCAACGAGGAAATAAATGGAGGTCCAAAACTGTGAAAAGGGAAGCAGTAGGTCTTAGGGTAAAACATCTGAACAAGCTGTGGGAAGTGACCCCTGGGTGGCGAGGCAGCAACAAGAGCAGAACTCTCAGTCTTTCCCAGAAAGATCCTTATGCAATGCTTTTGGGCAGTAGTTGTATAGCCAAGTTAATGCTTTTTATTACCAGAAGCCAGCCAGGTCAGAGAAGAATTTCCCTTTGGGTCCAGCATGGTATTATCTTCATTAACCAAGAGGATGCCTGCCACTGGCATACTTGATTATGCCATCCTTCTTCAACAGTGATGACAGAGAATTCTATCGCAGGGTGGCAGAAAAGGGGAAATCAGGACTTTGAAATATGGACTTTTAATTAAAATGGTATCAAACAACACAGAGAGTATAAAATGTGTAGATACAGTGAAAAGAGCCTTGTACTAAAAGTCAAAACGCCAGAGCCAGTTTACTACATTGCAACTTTGCGCAAGTCACTTCACCTCCTTGAGTCACAGTGTTCTCATCTGAAAAAAAGCTGATACCTTGTCTACCCATCAGGGTTGTGTTCACAGTCAAGTGAGAATCTTCAAGGACTTTATAGCCTATAAAGTGCTGTGTAAATTAAATAATTATTATTACCTTAGTTACTTGAGCACTTAATATTAAAACCAAAAACAAAATGAACCAACAAGCTGTGATTCACATCACTAATCCACCCTCAATTCTGCATCCTTCTGTTGATTGACTTAAAATAGGGTATAACATCCAATAAGACCAGTGATTTAAAACTTCCTTTTTCTTCTTCTACTGAGGGAATAACTAACTGGTCATCTATGTCCTGTGAAACCTCAAGAGGGATGTTAGCTCTGTCATTTATTAACCAATTAGTGATCACCATCCCCACATTACTTCATCTCTCCAAAACTCATTTTCCCCATCTATAAAATGAGGATTATCATGGCACCTACCTTTTAGAGTCATTGTTAGGATCAAATGAGATAACTCATGTAATATAATGAGCGTAGTTCTTCCCACATAATAAAGATTCACCAACTGTTAGCAATTCATCTCACCATTATTATGACTCCGGGAAGTTTGTCCCTGGTAGCCTCTATTTACCCATTGGCACAGCTTTTCAGTATTGTTACCTGGCCAGTAATTTCTCTGGAACCAAGGCCCACAACATAGTCTCTTCTTTGACAGATTAGTGTCTCCCACAGTCACTGTTCTTCCCTTCCTTTTTCCTCCAGGTTTGGTGGTCTGTCAAGGTACTATACCTCTGGCTTCCACATGAGGTAATTTTGCTCAGCCAGGGGCAATTCTCTGCTCAGAGGCAGCAAGGCTATCCACAGCTTTAGAGGTTGAGTGGGATCTCCCATGGATTTGTCATCACCTACCCTACCCCCAAGCTAATCTCACCCCTGAGGTGCCCTTACCGTGCTCCTGCTCTCACCTACCATTGGTGGGACAGACCAGGAAAGGCACTCTCTCTCTCTCTCTCTCTCTCACACACACACACACACACACACACTCTTACTACCACCACTCACAAACAACCACTAGTGAATTAGTGAATTTTATCGTCCCCAGACCACTATTGCTACAAGAAGCAAGCAGAACCAACTGGTCTGGACTCAATTTCTGTCAACTCTCCTCATGATTCTTGTCAATGCCACTTCATAAGGCTGAGAAAAAATAAAAACCAAAACCCACATATCCCCTCTTTATTATCTAACCACTTCATCCCCAGAGGACTTTTTAGTGAATATATTCTTAGGTCCTGTTCAGGCCTTCAGATGGCTGTCTTCATGGGTCCAGTTTAGCAATAAGGCAATCTCCCCAACTCCAGGGTAAACATTTACTTCACAAGTACCTGTGGTTAGGTGATATGGACTCACCATCTAAGAGGTATTGAAAAATTACCTATTGGGTACAATACACACTATTCAGGTGATGGGTATATTAAAGTCCTAGACTTCTCCACTATGCAACTCAGCCATGTAACAAAAAACACTTGTACCCTCTAAATCTATTTTTTAAAATATTTTAACGTAAACATTTGTACCCCCATAATATGCTAAAATAAAAAAATTTAAAAAGTAGTAGAACAGAAAACAAATATTTTAAAAATAAAGCCATGGTTGGAAAGAGACAGGTACTTTTTAAAACCAGAGCACTGAGAGCATCAAAATTAAGTCTTCTTCACTTCTTTGCTGTTTAAGTGAGTTGTAGCCAAATGAGCTACATATAGTTATGTGCTGTTAATGGTGTCTTGGTGAACAATGGACTGCATATACTATTGTGGTCTCATAAGACAATAATACTATGTTTTCACCGTATGTTTTCTATGTTTAGATACACACATACTTACCATTGTGTTAAAATTGCCTAGAGTATTCATTACAGTAATATGCTGTACAGGTTTGTAGCCTAGGAGCAAAAGGCTGTATCATGTAGCCTACATGTGTAGTAGGCTATACCATCTAGGTTTGTGTAAGTGCATTCTGATATTTGCACAATGATGAAATTGCCTAATAACACATTTCTCAGAATGCATCTCTGTTGTTAAGTGACACATGATTATATTTGCATATTTGTAAGCTTCCTTTTTTGACCCTAGGTTGCAAGCATTTTAAAAAACCTTTAAAGGCTGAAGTCTCCAGATTTAGAAGCTCCTGGGCATGGTCTAGCATATTGTTACCAAGTATTAATATATGAAAAATTTGGAATTGTGACATTTCAGGTACCTCTCAAAAGGACTGTGATTTTTCCCCTCCCCATTTGTGAAATCATTTGCAGTACATGATGTCCTGCAAGAAATTTAGCTAAACTAGTGAGAAATCTGCAGACATTACTCATCCATGGCTTTTCTTGTGGGGTGAGATAGTAGTCCCTAGGGAGAAAAGAAGTAGATTGAAGTGATCCCCAAGTTGGATCTGGCACCCAAGTCAGATCATGATGATCATCATTATGTAGTTGTTTCATATTGAGGGGAGAACAGTAGAGTCAAGCAGATCAAGGTTCAGACCCCAACTCTGCTACTAATTGTGACTTGGAACTAGTCACTTAACCTTTGTGAGCCTCAACTTCTCTACTTCCCTCACAGGACTGTTGTGGGCATTAAATGAAATAATGCATGTAGAGCAAAGGCAAATAGCAAGCATTTGTCAGCCAGAAAAAACTCTCTTCCTTTGAGGGGAGTGGTCCAAGAGAAACTTAGAGAAGAAATTGCTGCTCCTGCTGCTTCTAATGAAGACTATCACCAGAGTCAGAATAGGAGCCACTGGTCTTCTAGTAGATTGTTAGGATAAAGAGTGCATGTGGCTTGGTGGTAGGAGCCTAGGGTCAGTTAGAAGCAGTGGGGGGGCATGTCCCTAAGAGAAGAAACATCCACAGAATATTAGAAGAACCTTCATCTTTGATGACTGATGGTCAGGTGAAAGGGTGGGGAAGAAGGCAGTTAGAAGCAGGTATTGCTTTATCATTTTTTGGTAAGTCAGTGGCACTAGACAAGCTAATCCATGTCCTGACTTCTGTGATCTTGTTAAGTTGAGGACTAGTGTCCAAAATACCCTGGTATCTTTCCTTTTGGGACTTTATCTAACCACAGAACTTCATTTCTAGGCAGCAGCATTTGCTGCTTTAGCAATAGGGATCTCCCACAAGGCTTCCACTTACGTTGTTGCTTTCACTGCATTTCCTGCTTCTAAGCTTTTGGCCCCCCCAAGGCTCAGAAACAATCCTCCTTCCCCTACTCAGAACCTTCAGCCTTCCCTACATTTGGACAGCAAAATCCATCTTCTGCAAGAAGACTTCCCATAAGCCACTTTTTTCCTCAAACTTCCAAAGCTCTGACCCAACCTTCCTCTTGATCCCATTATTGGAGTCAAGCCATCTTCTTGCTGTCTTCTCACATCCCTTTCCATGCTATTTCCCTGGAGCCCCCAATCTATGCACGTGTTCCAGAAGGCACTGCCAATACAGAGCAAACTCAATGCCTGCAGTTACAGGGCACCTTCACTCACCTTAGGAAAGTCGGCGAGGAGTCCACACACCACTGAAATAAGGTGGCCTGAAGCCCAGGCCCAGTTCTGCCACTAATTAGCTGTTTGACTTCAGTAAGTGTAGCCCTTCTTGGGGCCTTATTTTCATCATCTCCAACAGAGTGAGAAGGGCTAAGATTACTCACTGCTAAGGTCAAGGTTAGCTCAGAAAGTTAAAAGGCAGTTTTGTGGCATAAGAATAGACTTTGAACTACATAGACCAGAGTTCCTATCACCATCTTACCAAGTTAATAGTGGCCATTTACAGCAGTGAAATGGCTTGCTCAAGGCTGCACAGCTAGTAGGCAGCAAAACCAGCATTCAAACCTGTGTGTAGTTCTGCGAGGGCTCAGCAGAGCAATTCCCCCTTCAAGGCTGCTGCTAGACCCAAGCCAGTTGCTGACAGCCAGGTCACTGCTTTCTGCAGTGGGCTCTGGGCTCTGTCAGACTGAGCCCAGATTGCTCACCTCCTCCCCACTCCCCAAACAATTAGGGATCCTGATCCTTCCTAGGAAACTCCAGTAATAGAAAAAGGGAAGGGGGAGGAGACAGAGAGATTTGAGAACATACAGGCTTATAGGCTAAGCTTCCACTTACACTGTTACTTTTGCTGGATTTCCTGCTTCTATGCCGTTGGCTTCCCCAAAACTTAGAGGTATTTAGGCTTTATGGTTCCAGCTGGCTTGTTTTAAAGTCACCAACTCTTAATATTTATTTTATCAATGTACTCACACCAGTGTAAAATGACATGTATATACACAGAGTCATTGCAGTATTGTTTGTGACAAAATGAGATTTGAAACCACTGTCTATCAATAGGGGACCATTTAAATAAATCACTTTACATTCATGCAGTGGAATACTATGTAATTGTAAAAAGAATTTTACATACCAAGAGGCAGCTCAGTATTGAAAGAATTCTATGGATATATTAAGTATAGAAAGCAAGGAACAAAACATTGTACATAGAATGCTAAGCTTTACATGAAGAAAAAATATATGTGTATATATGTTCATGTGTATAAAATAGTTTTGAATGATATGCAAGGAACTGGTTAAGGGTTTTGCCTATTCAGAAAAAATAAATAAACATGGTGTCATTCTCAACTTTCTTTTATTTCACAAACAGAAAGTGGGAACATGGATGATCCTTTATAGTTCTTCCATAGCACGGGAAGCAGTGGGAGGGGATTTGCAGCTATAGTCCTTGCAGATCTGGGCAGTAGAAAGATCTGGCTTCTCAGTCCTAGGGGTGACCAACAGATCTCTGTCCATGACTCTCCTCGCTTTAGTGTTGAAACACCTAGAAAAACCAGGACAGTTGGTTACCGTGTCTCTCATTCTTCTGTTTTAGCCTTTAGTCAGCCAGAAAGGAAAGATTCTAGTAGTGGCATGAATGGAGCTATGGCAGCAGCCCCTGTGTCCACAATCCACAAGGGACAAGGGACTCACAGAGTGGCAGGCACAGGCTCTGCAGGGTATCCTCATCTAACAGACAAGGAAATTGAGGCTCAGAGAGGTTAAGTGATTTGCCCAAGGTCACACAGCTAGTGAGTAAGTGCTGAAGCCAGTCTGTCTGACTCCTGCCACATCAACGGGACCCTAGGGAATGTAAAGCTTTCAGTGAAGCAGTGAGTCTGGCCTATCTTAAAGCCTAAAGCACCCGGAGTTGCATTTTAACCAAATCAAACACTGTTGCTCTGAATCAACTTTGGCAGGCCTGTGTTAGGAAATGGCTTTCTTCCCAGCACACCCACCCCCAAAGCAAAGAGAATAGATATTCCAGGTCTTCTAACTGAAGGAGCCATAGGCAAAAACCTGGCCTCCTCAGCTGTGCCCATGGTGGGAATCCATTTCTCACTTGGGGAGTGACAAGCTACTCATCCCCCAACTTGGTCCAGCCTCCCTCACAAGAGAAGCATGAGGAATTAAAACAGAAGAGCAGCCAGCTAATAACAAGTAGTGGTGCATGTCACGATGCTTGTCTACTTTTTGTTTGTGTAGAATTCAATTTGGCTATGTAATAGGTACTTATTTTGCTAGGAAAGGGTAAAAAACTCCCCAAAGCCTCATGCATCAAAAATCCACCAAGCCTCAGAAAAGCAGACATAGCAGATAGTAGAAGCTTTGGGGATTTGGGAGGAGCACAGGAAAAGGTCACAGCAGCAGCTGTACTTGCCCTTTCCCAATTAAGCAGCAGGTGGGTGTTAATTACATATAGGAAACAGGGCTGCTTTACAGACCCTGTTGAAATATTTTATAAATATGGAGAGAGTGAAATGCTTGCTCTTTTTGTTGGCAATTAATTTATACATGCTGAGTTGTAAGGTGGGGGGACTACCTGTGCCAGGGTGTGCGAGTTTCTGGGAGTAATGGATTTGGGGATTGGCATATCAAAGAGGATCCAAAATGAAACTGAGGCAGAGTTTTCCGAAGCTCTAGCCTTTTCTGCAAGGGCTGCCACAGTTTTGGCAAAGACATTTTGTGTGAATGCTGTATACAGGACCTGAATTACCTATGCCTTGGACTCCTGTGTTCTTGGATTTGAATAAAGCCAATTGATCTCTGTGGTGATTGAACTCAGGACCATAGACTAATTAGCAGCATATTTATTCCCACTACAAAATAGCCAGCCTTGAGAGTTTAATAGTAGAGAACACAATGTTATTTGGGTTTTAATGTCAGATAGAACTGGAGGAAGAAATAGGAGGCCTGCCTGTAGTGTGTTCTAGTTTAAGAAGCAGCAGGTGGTATCATGGCATTCCAGTATGTACAAGGACCCTACAACCTTTCCTGACTTCTCTCTACCTGCAGCATCACAGATATTGCCCCAAAATGTGGCAGCTTGGACCAAGAGGATTGCATGTGTGTCCCATTTTAGGAAATAGCTGTGTGCCTGTAAAGGTGGCCACCAAGCAAAATTTCCCATGTAGAGTTCCATTCCTCATTGTCTTTCATAATAACACTAAAGATGCATTCTTCTGACAAATATTTTAGTCCCAACACACTGCAAAGTCTCAAAAGTGCAAAACAAGCATGGGCGATCTTATTTGAGAGGAACACTTTCAAATTCCTTGATAATGTCTTAAAAATAAAAATATATGGGCAAGCCACTTGAAGAAACTAAGTTAAGGATGTCTTTCATAGAATAGAATTGAGTTAGAAGATGCTTTTCACTGTTACTTCAGAGGGCTGATGGGAGAATTCCATATGAAAGTAAAGGCACTTTATCAATTGCAAACTGCTGTAGATATGTGAATTTTAATTACTCTTCCAGTTGATCTTGGACAGTCACTTTAAAAAAACATAACTCCCCTCTTGCTCACCATAGAACATTAGGTCTTTAGAAAAATAAGGATTACCATTTGCTTCTTGGAGGGAAGCTCATTACCAGTTCTAGTATTGATCACTCAGAGCTGTTCACAGAACAACTTTTAATTTTCAGCTATTTGTGGTGTTGTCTTTCCAGACAAAGTTTGCTGAGGAGAGGGTGGGGTATGTGTTCACTCTGTCATGTATGTACTAATTAACCAGGCCCTCCCAGTTTTCTTATCATGGGGAAAGGAAGCAGAGTCCACCAGCATTTTGTAATTGTGGGTCTTTGAGCAAAGTTAGGAACAATACCCAAGCCTCAGATTTACCATCTAGAAATTGGACATGACACTCCACGTGGTTGTGCTGAGGGGGCAATGAGATGATATTATCTGCAAGAGGACTGGGAAGCACTGTGCAAATCCTCTTAGGGGCTAAGCAATCCCTGCCTTTGCAGGATGTGTGTGCTTGTTTGCTTGCTTCTTCCAGTGTGCATCTCAGGTCCTCAGGTTCATTTTAGCAGCCCCAAGCAGGTAAAGATTGTTTTGCATGCACATACTGTATTTCATTGACTTGGGACAACTCATTGATTGAGTGATTTTTAGCTTCTGCCTATTCACACTGGCTTTCTGGGGCTGCTTATTGGGTTTTTAAATAATTGTTTATTCAGGGACAGTAATTGGGTTTGTAGGGAAGTTTCTCTGAAGGAGGACAGAGTTTAAAAGGAAAAGGACTACAGGCAATTTACCTTCTCCAAGATCCAAATTTAGGTATTTGTAGGAGTTCAGAGATGATGCTTAGAACTTAAGAAACTCTTATTAGGGCATTCTAATTCTTCTCCCTACTACATATAAACTCTGAACTTACACACTACAACCTCCTCTGTTGTGACAGTAGCTGTAGTTCAGAAGTGGCAAACTGGTTGCCTGTGGGCCAATCTTGGCCTGAATATATATTTTGTTTGTCCCTCATGAGGTTTTTTAAATTTTAATTAGTTGCTAACATTTCAAAATTATGAAACTTCATACAAAGATTACCAGCTTGTCTTGAAAAATGGAATGAGCTGGTCACTGGTCAGCATTCAAATATGGCAACCTGGAACATAGTAGCAACTTGACTTGGGCTCCCCAGTTCTCCATACTCTCTACTAGGTCTTGTTGACTCTTCTATTACCAACTAGCCTTCTATGGGCATTGATTAGATAGCCCTATACTTAAATTGTTTGTATTAAAACTGACCAGTTTAGTATCATATGACAGCTAGGAGATCATTGGGATTTGGCTGGTATATACAATGACAGGGTATATTCATTGATGGCCATTGTCTTGGTGGAACCCTTCATTTGAACCAGAGGATAAGCATTTAGGGCAATGAACATAAAGGTCCTATGGCTCTTTCAAATGATTCTCTAAGCTCACATAACTTTGTGTTTGACTACATGAATTATCAGTTCCTTCCCCTCCACTCCTACCACCCATATTTTTAAGACAAGGAATGTGCCTGAAACTTCTTTAGCTGCCCCACAGGGCCTAAAAAAGGTGGAGTCAACAATAGGAACTGAGAAAAGACAGATGAAGCAATCCATCCAATGACGGATGCATTGCAAAGTCCTTCTTTTCTTTTCTTGACTGACAAATACTAGATTCATGGAATGAGAACTAGAGGTTTTGATGATTTGCTATGTCCTTGAATAGACAACAGGATGTCAGTAATTAGCAGGGCATAGATGAGGGAAGAAAAAGAGAATATTTTTTAAGTACCAGGAAGGAAAATTAAGGAGTGATCATTACTCCTAAGGGTTGATAGAAGGAAGTAACTGGGGACAAGAGGCTGAATTCTGCTTATATCAATAAGTATTTCAAATCACCAGGGTCTAAGAATTTTCTGGAGAAACCAGAAAGCCCAGGGTTCTGGGATTCTTCTCGAGGAACAAATCCTTCTCCAAATTTCCTCCTCAACTCCTCACCTCATTATTCTACACCTGAAAGGAACACGAGGAAGAGAGAGCTAGTTATGGGGATAGGAGGAGGGAGAAGAGTTAAAGTTAAGGGAGGATAAAAGGGGTCTTTTGCAGCATTTTGGCTAGGGAGCCCAGGGTTATAGGTTATAAAAATGGAAATAAATCAGTAGTTTTTAAAATGCGTAATCTCAGCCGAGCGCAGTGGCTCACGCCTGTAATCCTAGCACTCTGGGAGGCCAAGAGGGGGAGGATTGCTTGAGCTCAGGAGTTCAAGACCAGCCTGAGCAACAGTGAGACCCCATTTCTACTAAAAAAAATAGAAAGAAATTAGCTGGACAACTAAAAATATATAGAAAAAATTAGCCGGGCATGGTGGCGCATGCCTGTAGTCCCAGCTACTCCCTACTGAGGCAGGAGGATGGCTTGAGCCCAGGAGTTTGAGGTTGCTGTGAGCTGGGCTGACGGCACAGAACTCTAGCCCGGGCAACAGAGCGAGACTCTGTCTCAAAAAAAAATGTGTAATCTCTAAATGCTCGTTTCCAGATGACCTGAAAGTTGGTGTCTTGTAATATTCATAATGTGAGATGTTTGAGGTTAGAATTAGTAATTTGCTTGTGCTTAACAAAAACCCGGTTTTAACTTCATTATTATCTTATTCAAGGCAATATTATTTCATTTGCTTCCTTCTGTCAATGCCCTCTTGGGTCTTTTAACCTGGTGAAGAGGTTTATACAGCTAAACAATTTGAGAACAACAGAGCTTACTTACTCCCTAGCATTGACATTCAGTTCTTGTCCTGGCTGACTGTGCCCTCCTGCTTCCAGATGGTAATTTGGCTTTTGACAGAAACAAAGTAAGTTGACAGGCAAAAGAAGGTCAATTCCCACAGGCTGCCAGCCCTGTTCGGTACCAAGGGATTATAAACTTTGAGTTGACAAGCCATAGCATCTGCCAGAGTAGCTCCAGACTTGATCCAAAATATGTTCATAATAATAATAACATTATTATTTATAATGATTTGTTATTGGAAGGCAGCTCTATAAACTCACCATCCACTTCAGGAATCCTCCTCATTCTCCATTAGTAGACACATATTGAAACTCTCCCTTTCTGCTTTATACCTCACCCCCTGGGTTTCACGTATAAAAGAAATGGCCTCATTTCTGCCTTAAAGAACTCAAATAGCCACTCCCACAAACAGCCACACTGTAGAGGTTTTGGGTTTTTTAAATAAATATTCTACATATACATGCCCCTGCCATGTCACATGGATATATGTTTATGTTCCTTTAATGATTTTAACATTTTTGTAAGAAACTGCCAAACTGTCTTCTAAACTGGTTGTATCATTTTGCATTGCCACCAGCAATGAGTGAGAGTTCCCATTGCTCCATACCCTTGCCAGCATTTGATGTTGTTGTTGTTCAAAGAAAAATAACTTTAAAAATTGTTAAAACATCATAAAACAACAATGAAATGCCGCTATACATCTATTAGAATGATTATAATCCAAAACACTAACAACATCAAATGCCGGCAATGGGCTCCACATCTACTCGCCATCAAATTGGTACTAACTGATTAAAACTATGGTGCTCAAATGGTGGTGGTGTTCACCATGGTTTCGGGGGTGGGGGGCAAGACCCACATCATAGGGATGTGGCGATCATTATCCAGGGGAAGGGCATACCTCTAACCCTTCTTAGGGAGAGGCAAAGTTATACAATGTATCCAAAATATAAAAAAAAAAAAATCTTTTGTCGCATGGAGGGCAGGTGGGAGGGGAGAGGAAGTGTAGAGTTACATAATGTGTGCCGTGCGCGCCACCTGGGGATTGGACTCACTTGGAGCTCTGGCATGTGGGGGGGAGGAGGGGTGGTAGGGGCAATGTATGTAACCCTAACAATATTTGTACCCCCATTATATGATGAAATAAAAGGGGAAAAAAATAAAGTTATTTTTCTGGTGCTTGCTCTAGGGATTACAATATAAATCTTAACTTATCAGAGTCTACCTCAGATTTATACTAACTTCATTACAGTGAGCTATAGAAATATTACTCCTGTATACTTCTATTGTCTTTAATGATCCCCTGACTGGTAGAGTTTGGCTGGGGTGCCCTGAGTTAAGGCTGGGTGCTGGATTATTGAGAATAGGCTCTGAATAACCATGCAGGATGGTTTACTGGGGTGGGATATGTGATCTAAATGTAGACAAAATAGGAACTTGAAGAAAGATAATCATTTCTCTTTTTTGCTCATAGTAATATCATAAAAGAGGTTGGCAAATGTCTAAGCTAAAATCTGGGTCCTCTTGGACTATCATATTCACACGTTATAAAGTAGGAGATCTTAGTTTACTGGTCCATGGCTTGCAATGCCTGAAAAAATGGGTTCTTCTTTAAGAGTAAGTGCTTTCCAGAAGAGGTCAGGAGAATATAGTTGTGTAAATATCTGACAGTCTGAGCTAAAATGTTTTAAACTGAAAATGGAGTAAAGGGGAAAATAGCCAACCAAAACCTGTGAAATGAGCTAATATAGGGAACATTATATATGTAAAATAAGAACAGTAAAGGAAGCATTTAATAATTGACAAAGCCAAATAATGGGGAAAGGGCAGAAATAGTGGATGTGGCTTCAGTTGTACAGAGTTGGAGCAATTAAAACCTAGAATTTAAGTCTTTAGCAGAAGAGGGTAAATAGGACTGCCTACGTATCATGAAGACTTAGTGTGGAAGAGTATATGAATAGAGGTGAGAGGGTTTGGATACAGAAAAACAAATGCCATCATTGAGAGTGTGTACTACACACCACCTGGCCAGAAAGAGGAAAGAAATGATACATTCTTAATGCTTAGACAAGAGTGTTTTCTCATGATGACTCAATTTCAACAATTTAAATATAATTTATCATTCTCTCTGCAACCTCTCCCCTTCCCACAAGATCTTGTTGTTCTCT
Source organism: Cheirogaleus major (assembly GCA_963574435.1). NCBI lineage: Eukaryota > Metazoa > Chordata > Mammalia > Primates > Cheirogaleidae > Cheirogaleus > Cheirogaleus major. The sequence continues at coordinate 25,241 of CAUYPO010096299.1, forward strand.
TTGTTCTGACTCCTCAACACCATTCTTTTGCATCTCAAGGGTGCGACAATAACCTTGAAAGTCCCATAAATTATCAAAAGGGTTCTGGTAAATTATGATTGCTCATGAACTGACTTTTCACTTGAGATACAGAGACTCTGTCCATTAGTACTAGCTAATTGGTTAAAGAATTGAACGTAGTGTATAAATGTGTGTTTGCCAGGAATGGCAAAGAATTGTTTAGACATGGTCCCAAACTCAAATGCTTATTAGAGTTAGGCACCCCATCTGAAGGGGGCAGTTGCTACTTGGTTCAAGGAGATTGATGCCATGTGGTAACAATATAAGTAGTTCAATATTACCGGGTATGGATGTTCTGATTCTTTTTTCTTTTTCTTTTTTTTTTGTTTAGAGACAGGGTCTTGCTCTGTCACCCAGGCTAGAGTGCAGTGGCATCATCATAGCTCCCTATAGCTTCAAACTCCTGGCTCAAGTGATCCTCCTGCCTCAGACTCTCAAGTAGCTGGGACAACAGGTGTAAGTGACTATGCCCAGCCTATTCTGATTTTTAAAAAAGAAACAGGAAACCTGCATTTGAAATCTTATACCCTTTAACCACTTCGGTACCACGCTCACCGGCCGCGAAGCCTTGCCCACAGCCAGCACTCATAGTCCCCATGATAGTTTGTGCTGCGCATTGACGACGAATTCATTTTGCTCTTGTGTGATGAGGAAAGCTTTAAAGCACTGAAAGCTTGTTTTACTTTACAGACAGCTTTACTTGTAATGAAAATCAGAATAAGTAACATATACATATATTTTTCATTACATTATTTTTAAATGTTCACAATTTTATTTTGATAAATGAAAAATTAGAAAAGTCATATCATGGCTGTCGGCTAAAGTCGCTGTGCGCGTTCATCCATGGCTGTCGACTATAGTCGACGCTGGTACCGAAGTGGTTAAATATTATCAACTAATTAAAGCTTTGAAAAAAACACTAGGTGGGCCTAACAAAACACAGCCATCCAATAGTGAAGTCTAATTTAGACGATAAATGGAATTCATGGTAGAGCCTTGATTTGGTGACTTAAACTCAATCTGGCTCTTTGTCCATTAAGTATGGGTTTGGTTACAGCTAGGTGAGGGTGAGTACTTCTCCCAAATGGCAAACTTGCATGTTGGTTTGTATCCTGTAACGTAACTAAGAACTTCCTCGATGGTAAAAATGGTAAGCAGACACTAACCTTGGTTAGGGTCAGTCTGTTCATCAAGTAACTGGAAAATCAGTGGTCAGATTGTGAGACACATAAAGAAAGTAACCAGAAGGTAGCTCTCTTTTGGTCCCCTTTTTATGTGCTTGCTCCCTCATGAGATCATGCATGAGTCCCATGAAGGTCATGGTAAGGACTTTGGATTTGGTTCTAAAAGTGTTGAGAAGCTATTGCAGGCTTGTGAGCAGGGAAGGGACATGATCCAACTTAATATTCCAAAAAGAACACTACAAAAGAGCTGATAGGAAGGCCCTGTCTAGAGCTACAACATAGAGACTTCTAGGAAATTTGCCTTTACACCCTTTTCTTCTAGCACTCGTTCTTTCCTAGGAGCATTGTTCTTATATGTATGTGTTTGTGTCTCTCCCCACTATCCCCTACCACAAATGGAGATGCTCTCCATGGTTCTTGGGCTGTGTATCCTAAGAAACACGAAGCCTATATCATCCTGAATCTGTTATCCAAGGGTAACCAATGTCTTTTTCTGATTGAACTAACTTAATTGTGCTCCCTTCAGGCCATTTCTCACATTTGTGACAGAGATGGAGCCTTCTAGATATTTGATCTTTCCATCTGAGAGAACAAGTGATATGATCTTGCAAATTGATCTAATTACTCAACACTATGCTTCTATCTTTCAGAAAATACTGAAGGAAGGACCTCTGCTGAAGAACTGTAACTCCTTCAAGAGATGGAAGCTTAGATATTTTCTGGTTCGAGGACAGAAGCTCTGCTTTGCACACCATCCCGCGGTAACATACAGAATCTTGTCAATTGAGTTAGTGGGTGGGTGCCAGGAAATGTTTATGTGTGGAGATGGACCAATAGGTAAAGACATGTTGGCAAACAGTAGGGTGAAAGTTGAAACCCTCTACTCTTTTTTTTTAAACTTGTCCTTTTGGGAAATATGGGGGACACTTTTCTCTTCTTCCCCTTTCCTGTTTCCCTTCCATTTCATAGTTTCCTCAGTTAGCTTCTGCACCCAGAGCCAACTGACTATATAACTTGCAGGGCCCAGTGTAAAATGAAACTGCAGGGCCCCTTATTCGAAAAGCAGGGGAAAGTTCTATTAAAGGTACTAACATTTAATGCTTTATATTTATACTAAAATATAAATCAATGACTTGTCATGGCATTTTATTTGCTATTTAATGTCATTCTAAGTAAACAAAAAATAAAATTTTAAATAATTAACATATATTTTACCATTCATCTGTACACTGTACAACGCTAGTTTTAAATGCAAATATAAGAGCATTTACATTAACTCATATGAAGAATTGCCAAAATTATGCAAGTTGCAATTAGTAGCACATACATGGATATATATTTTTTCATCAGTACACAAAACTAGCTCAACTGTTTTTATTTTGCTACTTGATACTTGCACATTCTACCAACACTTTATGACTGAAAAGAAAAAGAACTGTGGGTTGCCCTATCTTTCCTTTTCCTTCCATGTCATCCTTTTTAGCATAAATGGTTGGCTAACACAGGAAAGTAACATGAATAAGGAAGAACACAATAAGATTCCTTGGTTGTTCATGATTCTTAGAAACCATTGCCTTTTTTCTATGTTTGAAGCAGGTTCTGGTTCCAACAGTAAGTGTGTCCTCTCAGGGCCGTCAGCTGCCCCACTTAGTCCTGGATATAACACACTTAACTTGTACTTGCTTTGAGTCTTGCTGAACTCCTATGCATCATAGGCCTACTGAAATTCTATGTTCACGGGCATCACAAATGCACATGGAGAGACAAGACGTAGGGTAGACATGCACACTGTACATGTTTCCTCTGCTCATATGCATGATCCATTGTCTCACTGGAATTCACTTGCCAAACACAAGCTCAAAAATAAAATTATTAAGAATTTCAAGATGGCAACAACAGGGTATTAAACCAAGTGTGTGGCCCTTCTGAACATGAAGCCCTGTGTGACTGCACAGGTTGCATACCGGTGAAACCAGCCCTGTCTGTATCCACAATACTGATTTCCTCCTGCTGGCTGGGTGGTATCTACTACTGCCAGTATGTAAGGAGACATAAGCCTCAAACTAGATGGGACTAGCAACACTGTCAAAGGCTGCCATCCAATAAAATAAGAGCTAATAACAATCCGCTCCACTAAACCACATCTCATTATCTTCTCCAGCATAAAACTTTATGTTTGAATAATTCTGAATTGGCCAATCCACGCCTGCCCATAAATCCACATAAATGTTTATGGAAGAGTTGTGTTTTGATTTAGTTTGGTTTGTTTATTTGTCACATGATATATGAACAAAAATCATGTTGCTACATACATCCCAAAGAAATCATTGTACCATGACTGCCAAAAATGCCTGCAGCAAGTGTGTGTGTATGTGTGTCTGCTTACTTTTTAATGTCTCTTTGCCTCATTAACCAGACGGTTCCCTGTCCCTCTCCCTCTTATATCTTTTCAGTTTGCACGCTTTGAAACAATTGATTTGTCTCAGGTCGCCTTGGCAGAAAACAGCTGTAGAAACCTTTGTCACAGTTTTTGTGTAAGTAAAATTGGGAATGACTGAATGGACAGGGGTGTGGGCTACCTGGAAAGAGGGGTTGCAGTACCCACTTATTGCCTCTTTGAGCTTCAGGTTTTCCAAGACTCCTCTGATCCCAAAGTGTTATTATTCAGTCAAACATTTTCTACCAGCCCACTTATGGGGGAAAAAGTGATGGTCTTGTTCCCTATTACCAGCCTGGTATAAAACTAAGCTGATTTCAGGGGTCAGGGTGGGAGTGTGACTATTACAAAAATCAGTCCTCCTGGTAAAGGTGATTTAGAAGAGTATCACTAGGAGGCTTCCAAGAGATGAATTATATGCTATAGAAATTATCATGATAATCAAGTTACATGGCATCCTCTCCTTTGATGAGGTAGATAACCTAAATCCAAAGTGAAATCTATCCCATGATGAGATTACAGATGAGAATGCCTCAAAGGAAACAGAAGATTTTCTAGGGAAGTATTCAAGGGCTTGGTGCAGCTGAAATGTCATATGGCTTTGGACATTCCAGTGAATCCAGACCAGAAAACTCACTGAAAAATAACAAGTCTGTTGGCCGAGGAATTCTCCTACCCACCTCCTCCCAGAATTGTCTTCTTTCAGCCTCAATGTGGGTTTTGGAGACTGGGGTTCCTCGTCAGGCAAGTAGGGAATGGTACTTAGCAGACTAAAGAACTGCAGATCCAATACCTTGCTTCCATGGCTGATCCATGTTCCATCCACCTTTGAAAGGAGAGCAGCTGGATCTAAGAAGGAGAACTTGTTTTTATTTCTCTCTCATTAAATCATACTGACCCAGGATAAAGCTGAGGGCTCTGTTGACCAGACTTTAAAAAGTGAACCTTTGGGTTATGATCCTACAGGCTAATGTTTTTGGTCTCCATTCTATAAAGAAATCCCAAGGACTAGGCTGCCCCTTAGCACAGAGGCACTGCACATCAGTCCCACCCAAGACTGGGTTTGGACCAAAGGAGCAGCCATTATCACAATCCCAAGTAGCTCCCATGTCCATTTACCACAGAATCACTCTGTGCTACATGTAAAAGGAGAAATAAATTGCATGTTGGTGTAGTGAGCTCTAGCTCCAAGATTTGGTGGGCTGTTAGTAAAGGCAAGTAGGGCCATGGAATCAATGACTGATGCTGTAGCTGTCCATGCTCCTTTCTGCCCTCTGGGAAAACACCAAGTCCTGCCCAAGATCTACATCTGCTAGACTCTTAGTGTGGCTTTCTTATTATTCCTGTCTGGGTGCTTGCACTAAGCAGGATTAAGAGAAACAACTGTAAAATTCTCTTCAGGTTGTCCTTGCCCATAAGAAAGAAAGAAACTAGATTTTTGGACATCTCACTCTTCTCCCAAACAAAAAGAGGCACACTCTGATGAAGCATATATACTTTTACCACTTCAAGTAGACAGAGTGGCAGGAAGCAAGTAGGGTTTTCAGGCAACCTCACTTGAGTAACAGATGGGCGCATGGCTTAGCATTTAAGAGCATGAATTCTGGAGCCAAAGAATCTGGCTTAGCGTTTTACCTGCTGGGTTACCCTGGGAAAATCATTTAACTCTCTTTGCCTTGGTTTTTGTGGCTATGAAATGAGAGAAATAACAATGCCCATCTCTTGGGGTTGTAATGAAGATTGAATAAATTAATATACATAAGGGGCTTTAGAATAGTTTCTGACACATAGTAAGTGCCATTAAAGTGTTAGTTATTACTATTATGATTAGTTTTTTTGGTTGGGTATCTAAGGAGCTGCAAGTGGCCCTGGGAACTTCTGTCTTATATTCAAGAAGTGCCTTGGGTTGTGCTTGGTAGATTTGTCTAGTTCCTTAGAGACTTCACAGACTCTGTTTGGAGGCAAAGTTGTGGACTGAGAACCAGCTAATAATGTGACTTTCTGTTTAGGTTATTACACTGCAACGAAAAGTCACCCTGGCTGCACCCAACCGGAAAGACATGGAAGAATGGATTAACGTCATAAAAACTGTCCAACAGGGAGAAATTCATAAGGTAAGGGAACTAGTAGAGAATCCACACAATTCTCATGGGTAAATACTTAAGTAATTGCATTAGTCAAGCTACCTTTCAAACAGGGAAATAGTAATATGGAAGCAGAGACCATCAGTTTAGGAATTCTAGATAGATATCATTAGGAAACCTGTTTAGAACTATTCATAAATAGGAGTAATTCATTTAGACTTATCCTTTGTAAATATACAGTTTAGATACCTCTGTACACATCCACTTAATATGTAGATGTCAATGTATGGCACTCAAGATATATGTGAGCAGCTAACGTAGACACATTTAGGTTAAGAAAACTGCAATCAGCAGTCTTGACTTGGGTCTGCTGAATGACTACAATAACAGCTAAGGAAACCGAGGCTCATAAAAGGAAGGAACTAGGCCAAGGTGAAATAGCTACTCAGTAGCAAATTCAGAATTTGGACCCAGGCTATGTGATTCCAAAGCCTATGTGCTTAAACACTATGCAATTCTGACTTTCTGTTTCCTGTCCACCACAAAAGAAATGTAAAGGGAAGAGCAAGGAGCAATCCTCCACAAAGCTTAGCAGGGTTCTTTTTCTCCCTGGCAATACCAAATCTCTGGCCACTGCTCCCTATAACAAGAGGTGCCACCATTCTAACTCTGAGCAATGCAATCTGCCCAGTCTTCTGTAGATCTACTACTGTGGTTAGAAGTTATGTAAGTTTAAAAAGGGGAGGGATTTGGGCCATTTATTTAACTTAGAGCAGTGTCTGGCATATAGTAGAGGCTCAATAATTTTTTTCAAATGAATCTGAGGACAATCTTGGAGTTAGGGTTTAGGATGAACAAGTTCTGCTGTGAAGGTCTTTAAGATAAAAAAGGAAGATGAATCCAGCCTTTAGAAGAACCTGATGTCTTAAATAACTAACATTAGGCAGAGGATTGTTCTAGCCATTTGGGATGGAGCAGTGTGTGATATGGTTTGGTAATGATGAGGTTTAGAAATAAAAATAATGCTGTTGAGAAGAGCCCTCCATCCCTACTCCCTTAGGATTTCTCAGGCATCTTATCACTTAGTCTCATAACTATGCATTCCACTACCCATGGGGGAACATGACAAAAAAGCTAACTTGCAGCCTCTCCACATATCATTAAGGTGTCTCCCAGGCCCACATTGTATATGCTTAATTGAGAGATCCTTTGCTTAGCATCTGATGATGATTTTTATATGATTTAGCACACAAAATTTTACTCCTTTATTTTCTTCTTCTTTTCCTGATAAAGAAGCACAATTCCAACCCCTACCCCAGCACCTCCCCCCCCCACTGACCATGATGTCACTATGGCACAGCATTAGAGGTAGCCGCAAAAAGTTGTGAATTCCATGCTCCTCTTCCATCTTCACCCCTGTGGACCAATCCCTTGGATTATCTCTATTCAAATTGGAATGTTTCTCATGAATCACATAACATTTTCAATTTGGCATAAAAGGTCACATAGTATATTTTGAATTTTAATTATTAGTCCAAGAATGCAAAAGTGGCGAGAGAAAGTCACCAGAGAATCGATGTGCCAGTCTTGACTTCATTGAATTAAACACATAGGTATGGATTAACCAGCACAAACTAGAAAGGAAAAAAATAATCTGCCTATTTATTCTCTTGGAAGAGTTGTGAGTATCAGATTAGAATCACAACTACTGTGAAGATGCTCCTGGGATCTAAATCTATTAAGGAGTATTTTTAGCTGATAGTGAAATATCTCACCACCAGCATCTTAGCAATTCATCTTGCTTGAGGCTTAAATAGTCAAATATGCTTTATCCCATACGTACCTTATCTCTCATGATCCCTTCTATCCTCTGTCACCACCAGTGTCTGACAAATGGGGTGAGAGCAGATTAATCATGGACTTAGTGGTCTATTAAAGTGGTAACAAAGTAATTGGACAATCTATTAGAAACTAGTCAGTACACATTAACAAGCCAGCCCCTACTAGGTGCCCAGTCCTATTCCACAGAGAGTTGGAAAAAAAGGTATAGTCTCTTGGCCTCAATGAGCTCCTTAAGTAGTTGGAGAGACAATATATACACAAAAGAAAGAGTTAAATGGCAGTACTCAAGGTAAATGGCAATTTTCAGAGATGTTAAAGCAAGGCATGATTGACTGCCAGGTGAATGAAACAGACAATAAAGTGGTATGGGGAGTTCAGGGAAGGAAGAAATAGGTATGGGCTGGAGTCCTCTGGGAAGAGTTAGTAGAGGAGATATTTGAGACTGACCTTGAAAAATAGATAGGATTTTATCAGTGGCAGAGGGTTGGGGGCAGGGGGAAGTCCTGAGCAAGGGAACTGGTATAAGCAAAACCTGAGTAACAGGAAAACAGAACATTTTGGAATAGAGTAAAAGGGGGAATCCATTTCACCAGAAGAGTTTGGTAGAGTGAGTCCAAAAGTATGTCTAGAGAGGTAGCCTGGACCTGATTGTGGAGAATTTTCAATGCCAAGATAAAGAGTGGGGAAGATTTGCAATATGATCAAAGTTAATTCAGTTTAAGGATAGATCAGCAAGAGAAGAGAATTGATCAGTGGAATACTTTAGAAATACAAGTCGGACTAGACAAGGGAAAACTTAGAGGCCAGAAATTCAGAGAGGAAGCTATAGATTAAATCAAGCAACACAAAATTAAGCCACAGAATGAGGATAGAAAGGGAGGACAAATATTAGATACTGAGTTGAGATCAGGCAAGAACCAAAATATAAGAAATAGGCAAAGAGAAGAGAGAGGTAACAGGCAGATGAAAGGTTTGAGCCTGGAGAAATTTAAAGAAAGAATATAAAGGAGAAAATTAAAAATAAGGAGCTGCTTGGAAGACTAGATTAAAAGGTTAGCTCTTTCTAATGAATTGTCATGGAATCACTGACTATGGGAACAGAAATGGATCTTAAAAGTCATCTACACTCCAGATTCTAGATTCTAGAGCATCTGGAGATTGTAAGTCATGTAGCCTTTATTTGAACTCTTCCAAATTTGGGAAGTGAGTTTCTTGTAAGAGTCCAGTCAATGTTCCTAAAGCTCTAAACCTTAAGTTTTTTCTTAAACTTTGGTCTAGTAGAAGAAAAAAACGTTTTAACATTCACTGTAAGCTGCAGGAATGGCATTCACTGTCTCTTGAGGTAGAAAGCTCTCTGTCATTGGAAATATTACAAATAATTTGTACAAAGCTGATTGTCAATATGTGGTAAATTAATTTTTCAACTAGGCAAAGTAGATGAACTCCAACATTCCTTTCAACTTGAAAAGCTTACGATTCCAAGATTTCATTAAAGCAGTTGAGAAAAAACCCTCAGAGAGGTTCAGTTGTCTTGCCTAAAATCATATAGCTCATTCTGGCAGAATTAAAATCGTAGCTGCTCTAACTCTCAATGTATGTTCTTGGAAGTACACCTTCAATTCTGCCTAATTAATTGTCTTCCTTCTTTCCTCTAATCCCTGACCTTTGTGATTGTAGGGGAGGAATACTGAGCTAGACAACTGAATTGTACAGATCAACAAATAAATGACTCTAGCTCATGCATTGTGTCTCTGTGGCTAGTGGTTTGTCCAAGCTAAATACAGTTTATGCTTGTCCCAGTATAATTATTAATGGCTCCCCTTTCACTATTGAAATTGTTCTGATTTGGACAATCAAATCAACCTACCAATGGCCAGTCTGGGGGGACCTAACATTCTTCTGTATTTACCCAAACCTTGATAGAATTGAGCAGTTGAGTTCATGTTACAGCATAAACCACTGACTTTTTAAAAATCTAAACTCAACCTTTCATCATCTCAAACAAGATTCCTTTAAGGAATTACATCTGTAGATTTTATGCTTATGTTTCACCTGAGACTTTTATGCACTGTGCAGACAATTATTTATTTATTTATTTTATTTCAGCATATTATGGGGGTACAAATATTACGGTTATGTATATTGCCCACGCCCCCCTCCCCCCTCGAGGCAGAGCCTCAAGCATGACCATCCCCCATACGTTGCACATTTCACTCATTATGTTTGTATATGCCCATCCCCTCCTCCCCCCTCCCACCCGCCCGACACCCGACAAATGTTATTCCTATATGTCCACTTAGGTGTTGATCCGTTAATACCAATTTGCTGGTGAGTACATGTGGTGCTTGTTTTTCCACTCTTGAGATACTTCACTTAGTAGAATGGGTTCCAGCTGTATCCAGGAA
>CAUYPO010096300.1:0-38018 GCA_963574435.1 Cheirogaleus major
TCTTTCTATTTTTTAGTAGAGATGGGGTCTCGCTCTTGCTCAGGCTGGTTTCGAACTCCTGAGCTCAAACGATCCGCCCACCTCGGCCTCCCAGAGTGCTAGGATTACAGGCGTGAGCCACCGCGCCCGGCCTGGGCAATAAGATATTGATGATCAAATATGAATTGTGTCTATGTCTTTATTTGTATTAGTTTGTATTGTCCTTTATTAAGGCTAACCCATTTCCTTCATTTAGATTTCTTGAACATCATATATTATACTAATTATTATTTAGTAATTATTAATGATAATATATTAATATCATATCTTGAATTAATTATTGAACATCATATATTATACTAATTATTTATTATTTATTTGTTATTTAGTAATTATTAGTGATAATATATGATGTTCAATAATGAGCTATAAAGTTATAGTTGTAAGAAGTAGAAGCACATTGTCTTCCTTTGTGTTTAAACTCAGTATTATTGTTTGAAGGTTCAAGACAGCCTCTGTAGGGCTTTTTATTTTCTTAAAATAGGCAATTTTTAAATTCTGTTAATTTTTTTAAATATATAATACTTGATATGGTTCAAAATGAAAATGATATCAGCATATATACAAGTAGAAGTCTTGTGACCACACCATCCCTCTTCCCCTGTTCCTCCTGGTCCATAAGAAATCATTTTTAGAAGCTTCTTGTTAATCCTTTCTGTGTTTCTTAATGAAAATAAAAGAAAACACAAATAAGTATTCTTATTTTTCTCCCTTTCTTTCAAAAATAGGCAAAAATTTAAAATTCTTCCCATATGCCCTATTAATCTTGTTGCTGACTCATATTCTAGTTGGTAACTTCTTTGCAAAGAGAATTCATTAAATTATCTACATACACATTCACAAGATCTCCATAAAGTTATCAAAATTAACAGGATGACTTTAAGTAAACATTAATTCATTGCACCCTTACAAGTTTTAAGAATGGATTGGCTAATTTGCTGGAAACACAGTGCTTGAGTTAAGGACATCAGGGAGCAAGCCTGGTCCTCTGTAGTGACTGGAATGTTCTGGTGCACTGTGTAGGTTACTGCCTTTCTGGTTTGATGATTTGGATAACTGCTGTTCTATTTTTTCATAATTTTTAAATTAGTCTAGTTGCCAGCATAGAAGCTGTGCTAAAGATACCACATGGGAAAGTGTATACAGATCTAAGAAATGATCAAGAATATTATGATAAATGCAAATTTTAGAAACTTGTAATTTCAAAGTCTTGTGTAAAGTGATGTTGCAAGAGTTTTAACTGTTTAAATCTAGAATGCTAAAAAAAAATTGATACTAACAATTGTCTCTGGTGTGATCATATCATCAACTAATTACAAAATTAGGACTTTTCGATTCACTTGAGTCCTTTCTTTCCCTCATTGCTAACATTTCCATTCAGGAGTGGCTAGGCATCTTCATTTACTAAAATGGTTTTGTGTTTCATGTTGTGTAGCATTAGAAGCTTGCTCCCAGTCCCCAGCATTCTATGATACCAGATTGTGCTGCATAGACCATGATTAGGATGATCTTCCATCCTTGTCATATATTGCTAATAGAGCTTCCTTTTAACCTCAAAAGTGCCCTGGATTGAATGATAAATGCTGTGGTCACTCTAGATTTCTCAATTATAATAAAGGCTTTTATCGAGTATTTGCTCTATACCAGGTACTGTGCTAAGCTCTTCACATGTATGATTTATTACTGCTTATAGCATAACTCTTTCATTAGGCAACTATTCTTTTATAATGCTATGTTACAAAAGGCAAGGGAAGCCAAGAGAGGTTACGTAATTTTCTCAAAGTCATGCAGCTAGTAGCTGAGGAACGAGGACTTGAATTCAGACCTGTTGGATCCATACAATAACCGTATTTGTTGTGTTATGAGGACCAGTCTGTGGCTACCGATGCCCAAGTTAGGTTGGCAACAGCTTTTGGAGCTGGGACTACTGAGTTTCTTTTGATTGCATTAAATTTATTCAGCCTATTCATCTACAAACTAAATAAATAAATTCCTTTTATTTTTTTATTTTTTAATAAATGCCAAGGCAAAACAATGTTGTGTGTGTTTGAGACAGGACCAATAATCTTGGCAGTGTTATGTTACAAAGGCTTTTTAAATTTTGTACTAATGCCATTTTAATTGTTTAGTGTGATGGGTACATTAGGGACAGTGGTTCACTGTTTCACTTTGGAAAAGCTGCTCTCTGTCAGGTTTGTGAACAGCTTTATTGTTTAGTTCACATAAAGGTCAGTAGTTCTAAATATACACACTTTAATGGGTGATGTAATAGATATTTTATATGTGTTGCAGGTACTTTCCCTCAGTGTTTGAAATGAGTACCTTTTGTGCCTTCTGTGTCTATATGGTGTGTGAGTATGTGTGTGTCTCTATGTGTGCATATCTTGTTTGAAAGCCCCAGTCTTACAAACTTCTAAACTAGATTCTTAAATCTCTATCTTATGAAATATCAACATCTCCATAAGATATAATCTATTGTATATTGTTGGATTTAACAGATATTTTGACTGTGCTACTTCAAAATGCAGGCTTTGGGTCAGCAAAGAAGGAAAAGACTTGTGGTGGGTTTTGTTTGATTAAAACAAAAATTGAATCAATTGATTCAATTTAACTTGGCAGCCATACAGGTGACTTCAGCTTTTGCATCTTCAGACCTTTCTCAGCTTTTTGCCTGGTCTGAGAGACTGTTTCTTTCCCTTTGTTTCTTTTCTTAGCTTGATGAAGTGTTAAGATTTGTTCATTTCAAAACAGACCATTTAAAAATGAAGAAGCCACATTGTTTAGTTCACTATACTGGGAGCCCCAGAGACATGTTCTAATCTCAGCTCTGGAAAAACTCTTAAAACAAAATCACATGACCCCCCTCCCCTCAAAGAAAGATATTACTCTAGTTGGAGATAGTACATTTTACTTTTTAATCAGTGTCGAAAGCATAGTATTAAGTGGAAAGACCTTGGCAAAGTTATACTATCTAAATAGGCAAGTTCCAAATCCTGGCAGAGAATATTCCTTTGAGTTACATTTTTCTACAACTTTTTAAAGTCTCTTCTTGGCTGTAATCCTTCATTTCCACCAGAAAAATACAAGATTAATATATCCATTGAGAGAATGAAGATATTTTGGATGAAGTTATTATAAATCCCTTGTAGAAATGTTACAACATTATAACCCCCAACTGTAGTGGTCTAGGGGCTGGAGTAGTGGTGGTGGAATTTGGGTTACTTTGATCTGTAGTCCGGACTGTTAGTGACCCCATACATGACACCCCAGGAAAACTGATCTCTTTAGCTATGCTGGTCCAGGTTTTGATATACCTTTTTCTTGATTTTTTTTCTTCTGTATCAACCAAGGCAGATCTGCATTAAAAACAAAAACGACAAAACTTCCTTAAGCAAGTAAGGAAAATTATATAGATAAAACAAACCTGGAAACTACATGGTTAACAAAGTGCAATTTCTGGACATGGCACAGTGAACAGTGCAAAGTATTTGGTTTCAGAAAAATTAAGCTCTAGCTATCTTCACATTTTAACTGGTTTTGTACCTTTAAGCAGTTGACTTAATCTTTTTGTTCTTTATTTGTAAAATAGAAGAATAACACTTCATCTGACTTGTCTAGGATTCAAATAATAACTATGAAAGTACTTTGTAAAAGACAGATGTTAGCTGTTGTGTTGATGATACAAGTCCCACCTGAGGGCTATTAGGTACATTAAATACCCAGACCAGTTGTTTTTCTTCACTTTGTGGAAGCCCAAAGGAGATGTAATTTGAGATTGTGTGCAGTCATACATGATGGGATTCTCACTGTCTTACATAGTCATCCTTCTCTACTAGTCCTTTCTGTGGCTCTCTAGCTGAGGTCTGGGTTGGTCTGCCCTGGCACTCCAATCTGCCCTATTTTCCTTGCCCTCTTCTCCTTTACCCTGACCAACCCTTGTTCCCAGAGAGAAAGGCTTGTCTTCCCTGAGTCATACCAACTGGTAGATGCTTCCCTTTCCTCTATGAAGTTTTCCAGCTTCAAGTCGTTAGAGGTCTTATCTTCTCCCTGCTCTAGTTCTCTCTGCTGGGTTAGTTTATCTGAAACATATTTCTTCCTGGGATTTTGAAACAAATTCTGACCTTTTCACCTGGGCTTGAGTGTGGGTCTGGCTTGCTAGTGGTCTTGCTGCCTTCGAGAGTGGGAGCTCTCTCACTCCATTCTGCAGCCTACATTCCTGTTTTCATGGTCAGCAGGTAGAAACTGCTCTTTGCCACTTCTGAAAGGCTCTGTGTTCCTTTAGGCTTTCCAAGTGAATTTTAATTTCCAGCTTAAGAAAGCAGAAATAAGACTGAAGAAAGCCTTTAAGTGCTTTTATCCTTCTTAACAAATATTACTAGTAATTTTGGTAGTACTACTAGTAGTAATTGTGGTAGTAGCAGCAGCAATAATAATAATAGTAGTTGTTGTCATTGTCTTAGTAGTAGTTAACATTTACTGCTCCTTTTTACAACTAAGTTTGAGGGAAAGTTCTGTACACATATTATTGAAACCGCAACAACAGCTCTGTGAAATAAATCTGTTACTATTTCTCTTGCAGAGCTGAAGACTCTGAGACTTTACAGGTGAATTAACTCGCCTGAGGTCACAAAACTAGTAATCTGGAGAATCAGTATTCAAAACTAGGTTTGGCTGATCAGAACCTGGATATACTGGTACATACTCTTGAATACATTAATTAGCTCTTGGGGCAGAGGTCACTGACTCAAATGCTGCAGGATCCAGGTCAGAAATGAAAATTAGTGGATAGGGCCCAGAGTTAGCAGGATGACAGTGCAAGCTGGTAGATGTGTTAAATGGAAGCTGCCACTTTTCCTCAGTGTTGGGGTACTTCAGGGAATAGTGGGGACTATGGGTTGTTAGAGCATGTATGTCCTCTCTAAATCAGACAGCTGCTACTTACTCAAGCGGTTGTTTCATGAGGGAATAAGCTTTTTACAATATGAATTTTAAAAAGGTGATAGAAACATGGATTTTATGTGATATTTTCTGATCATTAAATATTGACACTGAATGCAAATAAAAAAACTAAACAAAACACTATGAAGGTTAAAGTTATTATGTCTGGAGACTATGTTTGGCCTGGTGTGCTACCTCTCTCAAGAGAAAAGTTGTGCAACGTTCTAACCATTTCAGTGAGATAAGAGATATATTGTTCCCTGTTCGTCAGTAGCTGGACTGTCCTTAGACACTCCATCAACTATTGCTTAGCAAAAGACTCTGGGGAGATCCCGGTTTATTAAATGTTGTATAAAGACTGAAAGAAATAACATAAATAACATGATCCTATCCTTAAGTACCTACCTACTGTGTGCCAAGCACTTTGTATATGCTATTTTGTTAATTTTAATCCCTGCAGCATCCCTGTTTAACATGTGAGGAAAGAGGTCTGAGAGGTTAAAAAACAACAGCAACAACTTGCCAAAGACATTTCTTTAGCAAGGCGCAGCATAGGGTTTGAATCCATAAGTGCATTGCACTTGATTTTTCTGCTCAGCTCTACTGCCTGTTCAGCATAATATTGCAATGAAGTCTGCATTATGCTAGAACTCAGATAGGCAGGGATAAGTTTCCCATGTTGTTCAGTGTGATTTTCAGTTTCAATGAGGATGATTCCTCTAATCAAAAATTATCTCTGCGCCCTACCAGAAATTCTTCCCTTTCACTCTATCACCCAGCCTGAAATTCTAGCCTTTAGAAATTCTTTTGTGCTAACAAACATATGCCTGGGAAGGTCCCTCCTTAAGCAATCTTTCCTCCCTTCACATGTTAGCATGAAGTTAATCAGATTACATCCTTTAAACAACTGGTTGAGATCATGGGAATTTTCCTGGACAGCAGGGAGGAGGAAGGAGCCATTCTGAAGTAGGGTCACCGTTCAGATGGGGAGACTGGACTGTAGAACTTGGGATAGGCCCCTCGTACCATGGACAGTTTTCTGACTGCCTCGGAAATGGGACAGTGGGCACACAAGTTTGTTAACTACTTTACCTTTTGCCTAGAGCAGTCCATTCAAATAGATGAAGCCATATTATTGGTTGGTGTTTTTAATCCCATTATATTTATGGTACAAGAATGCAGCATTTTTTGCTGTGAATAGATTTTCAACATCTTTTATACTTCTAAAATAAAACTATAATCTTAAAAAAAAAATAATGGCTTTTTTTGTTCCAATTAAGGAACAGACCCAATTAATAATTAAAAAGAAAACAAAGCTGACGAAATAATCACAAAATAACTGTCTCTAAGGGATAGGATTATGCTGGACTTTTAATGTATTGTTTGAAATTTTTTATAAGAAGATAACTCATTTTGAAAGGAAAAGAAGAGTTTTGTTGTTAGAGCAGAGCGAATGAAAAATATTCTTAGTTGTCAGGATGTAGCAAGAACAACGTAGGTTTGCTTTATTGCCTGTAAGTTAAAATCTGTAATTACCTAAAGGAATGGGGCGCTATCGAGAGTATGAGGTACACGAAAGGGAGCAAAGGAGGCCAACTCCCCACGTCCTACTTTGTCTTTCCTTCTCTCTACTCCTGAAGCCCCAAGTAAAGTGGGATTTCTGCAAGCAAGAGCAAGAAGTTAGAAGAAATTGGGGTGATTCAATGCTCAGAATTCCCCAGCATCTGTTAAGCCTTAGTACTGACTGTTACTTATTAGACGGCTTTGCCCAAAACATCCCCTTAATGTTTACTGTGCCAGCCTCTTGTGGAATTTGCTCATGCCTGCTTGTAAGATGAATCCTCTCTCCCAACTTTTTGGCAATCCCAGAATAGTTCTATTTTCTTCTCCTTTTCTTTCATTTTGGAAATCAGTTATGAAAAATTTCATTCTTTCACTGTAGTTCAGATGCAGCTTGGGATCCTCAAGTCCAGTCCCTTTTATTGTCAATGGAAATTGTTACTTTGCCTTAACTATAGTATAATATATTGTCTTTCTGTAAATTTTCAATTTTCCAGGAGTAGAAGAGTAGTGTTTGAATGTATGCACACATTAGCATATAATAATTAAGATTTACCTTCTGTAAATAAACTCAAAACTGGTGGGCAGTGATTGTAAGTGGAATAAGGTTTGGTGATACTCACTCATGTATTTAAAGGTTACACACCTCTCTCCGGCCAGACCTCAGAGTCCCTTACAAGTATTAAAGAGTAAGAGGCCTACAAAGAGGAGTATTAAGTCTAGGAATTCAGAATGCTCTTTGGCTGTTAAAGGCAAAATGACAATCACATCCTTTAAAATCAAGTTTGTTATATAATTTCATTTGTCTAACCCACAGATATCTGGCACTAGGAAAGGCTTTTATGGGTGAACTGCTGTGCTCTTTGTGATATTCTTGAAGATAAGACTCATTTATTTAGTTCCCACGAAAGCTGATGCTGGTCTACAGCAATGTCTTTTAATATGACATGTTCCTCAATGATTTCTCTTTAAAAAACTATCCGCCTCTGTGATCTACTTTCTTGTCAGCTCATCTATTTAATTTTGGCTGCCCTTTTCTAAATTGAAGCCGTCAGTGTTCTTGATGCCAGCAGATTTCTGTCAATCCTCTTTTTATCTGTTTTTTTTCTTTCTGTCTACATCTGAGGCCGCCCACTTGGCCCCCTAGCCTGTAGCCACACAGAATTGCTTGCTTGTACTACTCTAAACACATCCTGCTCTTGTGCCTCCCTGGCTCAAATGTCTATGTTTTCTAAGGCCCTCTTTTCCCCTATAGCTGATGAAACTACCCTACTTTTCAAGACTCGCCTTATACATCGCCTACCCTGCCTTTCTCCACGTTGGCCTTCCACCCCAAGAAAAATTAGGCTACCTGCCCTTAGCTCCAATAGCACATTGTGCATATCAAAGTGTCATGGTCTCTGTCTCACTCCTCAGATCCGTGTTTCTCAATGTGGAGTGCAGGACAATCCAGGCAGGGTTAGATCTTCTGTTTATGTTTATTTCAAGTCTAAAGCAATACAGTAAGTTTTCCTGATCTTTAATGAATGCATCCATCTTGGTACCTTCGCTCAGTTCTCCTATTATTCCAGGTTTGCACTCACAAATTGCTCATATTCAGCATACTGTGAAATGTTGTAGTTACTTTTATCTGGTTTTGAGAGGATTTGCATATTATGTTAACTTTTTTTTTTTTAACTGAAACTTCCTTCCTAAGACAGATGAGTGCCTTAAATATATTTCTATAAAGACTCACTGGATTGTGGATAATACTTACAATGTAAGCACAACAAGTGGCAAGAAAAAGCCAGAGGTGACTCCTCTATGCCTCTATGAGAATTTCCCCAGCAACAGTGTGGTGTGTGGTTGTGTGTAATAATGTATGAAGTGGCTCTGACATCAGACTCATTATAGTAAAAACACTAATAATAGCAATCTAATTATTTTTATTTATTTATTTTTTTTGAGACAGGGTCTAACTCTGATCTCTGGGCCAGAGTTCAGTGGCATCATCACAGCTCAGTATAACCTCAAACTCTTAGGCTCAAGCAATCCTCCTGCCTCAACCTCCTGAGTAGCTGGGACTATAGGCACACACCACCATCCTCGGCTGATTTTTGTGGTTTTTTTTTAGAGATAGGGTTTTACTCTTGCTTAGGCTGGTTTCTAACTCAGGGCTCCAAGCAATCCTCCCACCTCAGCCTCCCAAAGTGCTAGCATTACAGGCATGATTACACATCCTCTAATTACATCTTATAGAAGATTTTAAATGATTAAGATCATTTAAAATATAGATTTATTTCAACTGTTGCTACCTGGTAACATTATCTTAAGGGTTTATTTTGCCCTGAGATAGTATAATATATGCAAGTAATATAGTAATAGAAATGATAATAATTTACAAATATAAGTTGAGTATCCCTTATCTGAAATGCTTGGGACCAGAAATGTTTCAGATTTTGGATTTTTTTTTGGATTTTAGAATATTCACATTATACTTATTGGTTGATCATCCCAAATACAAACATCCAAAGTATGAAATGCTCCAATGAGCATTTTCTTTTTTTGAGTATCATTTCAGTGCTCAAAAAGTTTCAGATTTTAGAGCATTTTGAATTTTGGATTTTTGGATTTGGGGTGGTCAACCTGTGATAAATATCCATTATTAATAGAACATGCTAAAAAAGTTATTAGTAGGAGTATGTAATAAAGTTTAAAGACCACTGCATGAATTTAGATACTACATGCCAGAGCTGTTGGAGGATACAGACTGTGTCGTCTTCATCTTTGTAGCTTCAGCACCTAGCACAATGACTAGAATATAGCATATGCTCAGTAAATATTAAATGAATGAATAAATCAATGCAAAACCAAGGTAGGAAGGAAAATGCTCTGCAGAGAAATTTTACTGAGTGCAACCTCCAATTAAAGGTGAGAAACCAAAATGAAAGAATCTGATGACTCAGATACAGGAAGTAGATTTATGTCTGAGTGTGCAATGCAATTATGACCCTACTACAATATGAATGTGCTGTTGAGGTCATCATTTCCTGTCTTATGGGAAAGAAAAATACTGCCAGTTAAAGGGAAGAATCTGAGTTCATTCTCCTTTTGATTTAAGGCTAAAACTTCACCCCATTTCTCAGTCCTCATTGAGGGCTCATCCCTTCAGACTTCCGGTTGTGCCTGTTACCTTTGTTGCTTGAAGTGCTCACCTGAATTGCTGAGTGACTTATCTCTGTGCAGTCACAGTCCCAAAGGTATTTTCTGATAAATGATTAAGCTTTACTTACATAACCCTGCAAGCCCAGGCCTCGTCCTTCAACATAAGTGACAAAGAATCTTTCAAATCTATGTCACATGATATTGCACCAAAAATTTCATCATAGAACTCAATTGTTTTACTATTTGAAGAATGATTATCCTTGGAAGTTCTAAGTTCCTAATAGAGGATTCCTTTAATCATTTTTTTAAATAAATAATATTAAGTGCTGAGGAAAGCAACATAAACTAGCAATATACTTGTGTTTTCAGAAGTAAAGAAAGCTATTATTTCCCCCATGTTTTAGTAGAGTAAACCAGTTTCAGTAACTAGTAGAATAAAATAAAGCCTCATTACTTGGTAGCAAATGTTTAATTCATCTATATCATTGTGATTAAATGTTCTTTAAGGTTTTATGGTAGTTATAAATGGACCTAATATGGTTTAAGACTAGTAATGTCAGCATTTCATGCATAATGTTGATCAATAATTAAATGTTCATGATAAATGTAGAATATCCATTTTGAGTACAAACATTTTTTTATTACATTATTGGGAAAGGGTAGGCAACCATCAATAATAAGAAGAGCTTGCCCTTCTGTAATTCACAAGGGGCCACTGGAGAGTATGCACCTTGAGGACAGGGAACATGTCCCTTTCATTCATTGTTGTATCCCTCATGTCTAGCACAGTGCCTAACACATAATGAAAATCCAATAAATATTTGTCAAATGAATGAATAAAGTATGTGTAAGTTCAGCCTTCTCACCAGCCACATATTACACCTCTGCCTGCCCATAAAGACAAGTCTCAAAGAATAGCTGTTACACAGGGCAGTGGTTTTTCATTTCTGATCTGAGGAACCTTGGTGCGCTGTGGAGATGCTGAGGGGTTCTGCCAACAGCAAATTACTTTCTGCCAAACCTTTGCATTGCCTGAGTGTATTTGTCAGAATTTTAAATTACAATGTAGTCTACCTTAAGCAAAACAAAAAATTGTCTCCAAAATGCCAACAAAGGTAGAACAAAAGAAGCCAAGAAAAGGGCAGAACTCAGCCTGGGTCCCAGAAAGAACCACCACCGCTGTCTCTCAGCATGTTGGCTTCGTGCTCACAGCACACCAGTTTCTTTTAGTGGGAAACACGGCTTATGACAGCTGTTAAGCTTTAGTGTATCTTAGAACGCTAGTCACTAGATAAAGACTGACTTCAAGCTTTCTTGGCTTCCAGTTTAAAATGTTGGAAAAGGAATTTTGTTTACAAAAGAGTTTGGCCATTAAGACGGGTTTGAAACATTTCTGCTCTAAGCAATTACTCTGCAGCCTCGCCACTCTTTTCTGACCTTCCTTGTTTTGTCCCCATCTGTTCTTCCTCAGCATCATTTCCTTAATTCTGAACTTGGACTCTCTGCCCAGTCTTTATCCCTCCTTAACTCTCATCCTGGCCTGTTTGGCCCTTAGCTTTCCTGTTCTTTGTGTCTTGATGTGCCTTTTGGTGCTTCTACCCCTTTGTCTTGAGTGAAGACTCCCTGCCCAGAGATTCCCCTTCCAGCTTTCTGTCTGGGAGAAATTGAGCCCTATAATGTGTAAGTTTCAAGATTACATAAACCATGGCTGTTTTAAATCTTCCTCTTGCTTTCAAAAGGTTTTCACATAAGGACAAAAGGCAGTTATTTTATATCTACTGTAGTCCCAAGCAGCATGTAAATAGGGTAGAAGTTCTTAAAATAACTTCTTTTGTAAAGTGGGACACCTTCAATCATCAGACAACTTAAATTTTTTCTGATACATGTGCTAAGAAATGACCTTGATCACTAAAAAGACACAGACACATTGAAGCATGGGAATGATCAATATAGTCTTTCCTTTCTGTTTCTGGACAGTCAGTTAAGGCAGGGGTCCCCTACCTATGGTGAGTTGTATAATTGTTTCGTGATATATTACAATGTAATAATAATAGAAATACAGTACATAATAAATGTAATGTGCTTGAATCATCCCAAAACCATCCTCCCCCTCCCTGGTTTGTAGAAAAATTGTCTTCCATGAAAACCGTCTCTGGTGCCAGAAAGGTTGGGGACTTCTGAATTAAGGCTCCTAGTCTTCCACCACCCACAGCAAAGCCTGACATGAGTCAGGTTTGACAATAGCATTATTTATAGTGACCAAAGGAGGTGCGGGCCCCTCTTTAGAGGAGGACATTTCATCTTTACTATTCCACTTAAACTTCTGTGCTGAATTTTAAAAATGTGAGAAACATGTCCTGGAAATACATTTTGAATCTTGAGAAAATAATCACAAATGAAGTCAGAGAACAAGATGAATTCAAATAAAAGAAAGCATCTTTAGGTATAAATAGGTAAGAGTGTGGTCCTACAGAGCATACTTTATTTAGCTGTATAGGGAAATTATTTTGAAATGAAGAAAAATGAGGTTTTATTTTAAGTATTTTATGAAGACATGAATAAATGCTTTTGAAAGAGTAATTATCTGGCCCTCTTTTAAGAGAAGGTGGGTTAAGAATTGATCTTGGATCAGCTTAATTAACTTTATCATATCTTTTCATGTTTTGCAGGAATTCTTTAATACATAAGCTTAATTTTTTTCTTTTTTATTCTTTTTGTTTTCTTTCTTTTTTGTTATTGTTTTTGTTTTAATTATTTAAAATAATTGAAAGAAGCCCTGGCTAAAATAAAATTCAGTCTTTGTTTATATCTCCTCAAGTTGCAGAGAGAATGAAAAATATATCATTATAAGGAAGTGTTTCCATAGTGGAGACCACTGACATATGCTAGGAGGTTTTTAAGTGCTCTATGAGAATTTAAATATTTTGTGTTTTTATTTCAAGTATAATCATTAAGGAGGAGTATAAATATATATATATAGTCTAAGTCCATCCATACAATTTTGGTCCCTATTTTTGTGCCTGTAGATTTACAATGACATTACTGCCAAATGATCGCATATGTGGCAGTGTCTACATTTTAATATGTTGTTTCTCAAATCAGGGTCTAAGAGTGACAGAGTCTCTGGACATGTTTTCAGGCATCTGTGACTACCCTTGTAGTAACATTAATGACTAATATTTTTGATACCAGAGGTGTTCTAAGAAATGTTTGTGTATTATCTGCTATAATCCTCACAACAACTCTAGAAAGTACCCCTATTTTCCTCAATTTAAATACAGAAAGACATAGGCAAAAATAAGGAACTTGCCAAGGTTTCGGAAATGGGTTTTGAGCCCAACACTCCTGCTCTAGAGCTCACGTTTGAGTGCTGTGACATTTTTCTTCTCTGGTGAGCACCTTTGTCATTGGTTACCTATCATTATGATCACTTAAAAAATAATTGTTTATCCTATGAACCTCTGCAAAAAAAAAAACAATTGCTTTCTTTAGTTTAATGAATGCAGATTTCAATTTCTTAGAATAAAAAGACTTCAGAAAATGCTGACTGGCTCCTATTATAAAGGTATGACTATTTATAGAAGGAATTAATTTATACATCAAACATTTTTAGAGTTGTCAAAGAAAACCATTAATCATAATAGCAACAACATAGAACATTTCTATTGAGGTATATTATCTATTTAAGAAGAAAATAATATTTCCTCCACCGAATTTTCTTTTCTTCCTCCTCTCTCCCTGAATAATCAGTCCTAAACCGTTTAGATGGGGCAGAACAAAGCTAGTCTCCATAGTGGGAGGGGGAAAGAACTGAGGTGACCCAAAGGATGGTGTGGGAGCCCCAAAAGGGGTGGGAGGAGAAAGAGGATGGCATTTGTTTAGGAAAGTTGACCTGCACTGGTGTCAGAGACCAACAGGGTTAAGGACAGCATTTGTGTGTAGGGACAGCCTGATACAGGCTTCAGAACTCAAACAAGGTGGGGGCAGAGGAGCTCCATGGATGGGGTGACCTGGTGCACCATGTCAGTGCCCAAGCAGGGTGAGAAGAGCAGTGACAGGGACTCAGTTGGAGTGGAAGGCATGCCCATGCAGCGGGGTGGGGGCAGCATAGGGAGTCAGAGTGAGGAAGGAGTCTATTTGGAAGAGTATAGTCTGCCTTGGCATATTGGAGCCTATATGGGGGGTGGGCGGAGGAGATCCTTGCTGTGGGTTTTTGTACCCAAATAAGGTAAGGAAGGCATCTGTGCAGAAGAAAGGGTGGCATCAGAAATGGGAAATTGGTTATATACAGGAGTTGATCAAACAAAAGATATAAGGGTAATGGGACCCTGGCTTCTCACTGTTGGAGAAAGAAGTTGCAAATACAGAAATGGAGAAAACCAAAATGAACCCTACACTGTAGTGTTGCAGTTGGAGATATCAGTGCACATTCATAGATATAGATGTTTGTGTGTATATTTTCTAGCTTTGCCTACTGAGCAGGCCAAGGAGCAGTGATATCCCAACAGCTATGAGCACATCTGGTACCCAGTTCTTGTCTCCTAAATACCATTCTCCAAGGAACCAGAGCTCCTCGGAAAAATAGCTGATCCAGGACTATGACTGGCAAAGCACAAATGAACGTGGAAAATTATGTTGTGCTCGAAAGCAAGGAAGTGCCTAAAGATTTCAAAAAGACACAGAACTCCATAACTGTATATGTATTTTTTATATTCATTTTTCCCTCTGCAAGGACACTTGTTATATAACTGGGATATAGCCATGAATTTGAGTTGATTGCCAGAGGCTGATTGACAAAAACTAGAATGAGAATGAGGCAGATTGCTGGAGCTAGAAATGGATGGAAATTAAAGGTGAATGAAGGTGAGTGTAGATTGAAAAGTCCTGTGAATATGGGGGAAGGTAGAATATGTGGGAAGGAGTCTGAGAAGGATGAGGGGAAATCCCTGAAGAAGAAATGGACAATTTGATGACTTAAGAGTCCTGGACATTGATTTTTTTTATTAAGACTATGTCAGAGAATAGTATGAGGTAGAAGAAACTAGCCTGAGTTGTAGGATCTATGGAGAGGTGATAGTTTCAAAGCTAATGGAGTTTGGAGTATCTCGCTTTGGGTTGAGAAAACAATGGGAAAAATTGATTAATCTCAATTTGTGGTTCAACTTACACTTTTAACTGGAAAATCCAGTTAAAAGTTTATCTGTTAATTTGAAATTTAAATTCTGGGAGGCTGGAGCTGAGAAAAATTAATCTGCACTGTAACCACATTGCATAGGGTTAATTTATCTTCATTTATAAGGAAGCAGTGAGTGTACTGTATTAAGTCTTAAACTAGGCTAAAAATATTTCCTGGGGAGCTTCCAAAAGAAATATACTGTCTCAGAAATCACTGGCATGGTGAAAAGGATAAAGCCAGTTGTTTTAAAACCTGGTTTGCCATTTCCTAAATGTGATTTGAACAAGTTATTTAGCCCTTCTGAGCCTCAGTTTTCTTACCTGTAAAATGGGACTAATAGAAGCTATTTTATAGTGGTATAGTGTGTGCTATAGGTGCCTCTCTAGGTAATTAATTTCTTCATCACCATCATGATGATGAAGGGGAGGGCCCTTCATTGATACTTATTTTGTACTTTGAGATGGCTCACATTGTATTAATAGCCACAAACAAACAAAAGCCATATGCTAAAATCTTGGCTGAGATTTTAGCATTTGGTGGTATAACTTAACCAATTTAGTATAAAAGGGGCTATACATTAGGAGTAAGAATCCAGATCACACTATTTGCACTTTAAGACCTTGAATGAGGCAGCAGCACAGAAAGCCAGGGAGACGGCGCAATGCCTTCCTTTTCAGGATGCCCTAATTTTGGCAGATGGGCATGGCCAGACAGATGGTGACAGGATATGTTCCCTCCCTTTTCAAGCAACCCTGTCTTACCAAAAGGCCACCTCACATTCTAGGAGGGATGCTGGGGCTCCCTAAGAAGTTGCCAGAGGCTTTTCTTGACCTATAGCGATATGAGAAGGCTAAGACCTATCTTGACATGCCATAGAAGCTTAAGCATAGTTCTTCATACATCTTTGTGTATGCATCTGATCACATCGTTAGGAGAAATTCCTAGAAATGGATGTAGTGGGCTTTCAATACTCATTGCCAAGTTGACTGCCAGAAGTTTCTACCAATGTATAGTTATTTCCTTAATGGTTCACTTGAGTGTTATTTCACCATACCCTTGTCATTACTGTGACATTGCTATTCTTAAAATTTCCGTGAATTATAAACAATAGTTAATATATGTGTAGTGTTCACTATATGCCAGGCATTGGTCTAGCACTTTATGTATGTAGTAGACAGAATTCTAAGATGGCCCCCAAGATTGCCTGCCCACTGATGTACATACCTTGTATTAATATAACTCCCAGGAATGTGGCTACATTGAGCTATCTTTCTGGTGACTATGTTACTTTATATGGCAAAAGAGATTTGGAGATGTAATGAAGGTTGCTGATAGTTGACTTTAAAATGGGGGAGAGTGGGCGAGGTGTGGTGGCTCACACTTGTAATCCTAGAACTTTGGGAAGCTGAGGCAGGAAAACTGCTTGAGGCCAAGAGTTCAAAACTAGCCTGGGCAACATAGTGAGATCCCCATCTCTACAAAAAAATAGAAAAATTAGCTGGGAGTGGAGGCATGTGCCTGGAGTCATAGCTACTTGGGAGGTTGAGGCAAGAGGATTTTTTGAGCCCTGGAGTTTGAAGTTGCAGTGAACTATGATCAGGCTACTTTACTCCAGTCTGGGTGAAAAATAAAAAGGGGAGATTATCCAAGTGGACATTATCTTGTCACAAGAGCCATTTAAATATGGGTCTAGGCTAGGCATGGTGGCTCATGCCTATAATCCTAGCACTTTGGAGGCCAAAGCAGTAAGATTGCTTGAGGTCAGGAGTTTGAGACCAGCCTGAGTAAGAGGAAAATCCCATCTCTACAAAAATAGAAAAATTCAGGTGTGGTGGTGTGCATGTAGTCCCAGCTACTCAGGAGGCTGAGGCAGGAGGATCACTTGAGCCCAGCAGTTTAAGGTTGCAGTGAGCCATGATGATGCCACTGCACTGTAGCCTGGGTGACAGAGTGAGACCCTGTCTTGAAAAACAAAAACAAAAACAAATCTGGATCTAGATAAAATCAAACATTCAAAGCATGAGAAGGAATTGACACAAGGGTGATTATCCATGGCTGGCTTTGAAAATGGAGGGGCCCTTCGGGCAAGGAATCCAAGCAACCTGCAGTCATTGCCAGCTGTCTCTGACTGACAATGAGCAAGGAAACAGGGACCTCAGTCTTATAGCTGCAAGTAACTGAATTTGACAGCAAGAATGAGCTTGCAAATGGGTTTTCCCTTTAGCCTCCAGAAAAGAACTCATTCTGGTTGCTACCTTGGTTTTAGCTTTCTCGTACTTTGAGCAAAGAAGCCAGCCATGCCATGCCAGACTTCTGATCTACAGAACAGTGAGCTAATAAATTCACGTTGTTTCTTAAAAACAGAGGACACAGATACCAGCTTAAAGGGGTTTCCACTGGCCAAATTTGGGATAATTTGAGCATCAAAATAAATAATTACAGTAACAGATTACAACTTATTGAATAAAATGAATCTATATCAGTACAAATACATAAATTAAATGTTTAATGAGAAATTAAACATCATTTATTTCAAAGTACCTCTTCACAAAATTCTTACTAATTGTCAGTGGAAAAAAGAGCTAATTTATAGTGGAGAAACCTGACAGGCACTTCTTAAGTGTTCAAAGGGAATGTCATCAGTAGTGGACAAATGGAAACCAGGTGTTACAAAGTGAAGAGCACATCATTGCTTCTGTCCTATTCCTGCCACAGGTGCATAACCTGGGTCTAATCATGAAAAAAAAATACCAGAAAAACCCAAATTGAAGGACATTCTACAAAATAACTGGCATGTAATCTTCAAAAGTGTTAATATCATAAAAGTCAAAGAAAGACTGACTAGCAATTCCAGACTGAAGGAAACTAAAGAGACATGACAACTAAATGCAATGCTTGAATCTGAACTGGAGCTTTTTGCTATAAAGGATATTATTAGAACAATTGGCCCAAACTTGAGTGGAATCTGAGGATTAGTTGATAGTAATATTATCAATGTTAAATTTCTTACCGTTGATAGTTGTCTTGTGTTTATATAGGAGAATGTTCTTGTTTATAGGAAAGATCCCCTCAAATATTCAGGAATAACAGAGAAAGAGCAGCAACTTCCTCTGAAATGGAACCTTCAAAAGAATAAATTTCAAAAGAATA
The DNA here is from genome assembly GCA_963574435.1 of Cheirogaleus major. Lineage (NCBI taxonomy): Eukaryota > Metazoa > Chordata > Mammalia > Primates > Cheirogaleidae > Cheirogaleus > Cheirogaleus major. Next base: position 18,008 of record CAUYPO010096300.1, read on the forward strand.
AATTTCTTTATACTGTACTTGCAACTTTGCTGTAAGTCTGTGATTGTATCAAAATATTTTTTAAAATTTAAAAAAGGAGGCCGGGCGCGGTGGCTCACACCTGTAATCCTAGCACTCTGGGAGGCTGTGGTGGGCGGATCGCTCGAGGTCAGGAGTTCGAAACCAGCCTCAGTAAGAGCAAGACCCCGTCTCTACTAAAAAATAGAAAGAAATTAATTGGCCAACTAAAAATATATAGAAAAAATTAGCCGGGCATGGTAGTGCGTGCCTGTAGTCCCAGCTACTCGGGAGGCTGAGGCAGAAGGATTGTTTGAGCCCAGGAGTTTGAGGTTGCTGTGAGCTAAGCTGATGCCATGGCACTCTAGCCCAGGCAACAAAGTAAGACTCTGCCTAAAAAAAAAAAAAAAAAAAGTAAACAAGGAAACATTTTCATTGAAAATTTATAAAATACAGAGCAAAAAGAAAAAAATAATCATTCTATTTGCATTATTACTGTTGCATTTTGGCATATAGCTTTACAATAATTGATTAAATATATATGTACATGTAGATATACATACACATTTTTTATAAAATCAAGAATTCTATTTGTGTCTTGCTTTAGAAATTTTATATTTGTATATAATTTATATGTCATTAAATCTACAATATTAATTTTTATGATTTTTTTAATATGTAAAATGTATTATCATTGAAATGTTCAAATTTGATTTTAAATTTAGCTGAGCACTTCTCATCAAGTTTGTCAACTCTGTCACTTTGTCATGTCAAATTAGACTCAGCTAGCAGTTATAAAAGATATCTTAGAGCAATTAAGTTGAAGCGTACTTCAGAGAAGAACCATGCTGATTGTTTACACATCCTTTTCCCTTATACATATTACCCTTTGGTCAGAACCAGAGCATCATTTTCTAGACCTAAGGAGGCACTAGTATTGAGTATTTCTCTACCCACTCTACCTCATGGCCCCATCCCCAAAAATCTGAGAGTGAATTTGTGAATGTATCTCAATTTATTTTATCATCTGGTGTCTTAATCCATTTGGGCTACTATAACAAAATAACTTAGACTGGTGCCAGCAGATTTGGTGTCTGGTGAGGCTTGTTCTCTGCTTCAAAGGTAGCCCCTTGTTGCTGTGTCCTCATATGGTAGAAGGGGCAAATGCACTCCCTTCAATTTCTTTTATAACAGCACTAATCCCATTCATGAGCGGAGAGCCCTCATAACTTGATAACTTCCCAAAAGTCCCCAACTCTTAATAAAATCACATTGGGAATTGAGTTTCAGCATATGAATTTCGGGTGGACATCGATATTCAGACTGTACCATCTGCGTAGTTTCTATTTTGGGGTACTAGAAGCAGTCCTTCTATGACCATTCTTATACATATCTTCTGATGAATATATGTGCAAATTTTTGTAGGGCATATGTAAAAGTATAATGGGTAGGTCATAGTAGCTCAACTGCCAGTGAGTTTTCTAAAAAAGTTGTTCCATTTTACATTCCCACTAGCATTGTGTGAATGTTCTGGTTGCTCCACTTTCTTATTAAGAGTTGGTATTTTCTATTTTTTTCATTTTAGCTGCCCTAGTGTGTTTATAGAGGTATTGCATTGTGGTTTTAAATGGAATTTTCCTGATGAATAAAGTTGAGTACATTTTAATATGTTTATTGGCCATCTGGATATCCTTTTATTGTGGAGTATCTGTTAATATCTTCTGCCCCATTGTCTACTGGGTAGTCTGCCTTTTTCTTATTAATTTGTATGTGTTTAAAAAATGTATACATAATATCTGGACGCAAGTCTTCTGTTGAATATTTGTATGAAAAATGTATTTTCATACTCTTTGTGTTGCCTTTTCACTTCATGCTATCTTTGGATGCACAGAAGTTCTTAGTTTTAATATTTCCCAATGTATTATATTTTCCATTTATGATTAGCATTTTAAAGAAACCTTTGCCAGCTTTTAGGTCATGAATATGTTCTTCTTTGTTTTCTTCCAAAATGTTCATTTTCTACCTTTCACATTTAGATCTGCAATACATCTGGAACTGATTTTTGTGAATGTTGAGAGGTAGGGGGTCAAGAATCATTTTTTCCAAATGGATATCCAACTGACCCAGGACCATTTATTAAAGACTGTTCTTTCCAAACTGTGCAGCAGTATGACTCACCTCTTTCATAAATCAGGTGACTATATACATATGGATCAATTTCTTGACTCTTTATTGGCCTATTTGCCCATCCTTGCTCCTGTAACACAGTCTTGATTACTATAGCTTCATAATGGATCATGATAGATAGCACAGTAAATCCTCCAGCTTTTCTCTCTCCATCCGGATTCTCTTAGCTATCCTTTGTCCGTTGCATTTCTATACACATTTTAAAATCAGCTTGCCAATTTTCACACACACAAAGCAATCTCTCTAGAATTTCAGTTGAGACTGTATAAATCAATTTGAATGAGTTGACATTTTTACAATATTGAGTCTTTCCTATGGTTTAAATAATTTGCTGAGGGGCCCCATAGTTTATAAGTGGTAGAGCCAGAATTCAGTCTTTTGCAGCCTGATTCCAAAGGCAAACACTACTCTAGAATTTAGGTATACCTTAGTTTTAAAGATATGCTGTTTTTATTTCAATTATATTTTAAATGAACCTATTTTGTTCATCTAATATACTGCTTTCTTCTATAGTACTATCTTTTTAAAGCCTCCCATTGTATTGATATTCCATAATTTAATTTCATAAGTCCCTTATTATCACTCATTTTAATGTCATTTCCCATTTTTCTCTAAATAATTCTTAGCATCCTTATAAATGTACCTTTTTGTACACATGTTTTCTTGGGATAAATCCCTAGGTTTGTCACTGGGTAAAGTGGTATAAAAAATGTTTAGAATTTTGGTACAGGCATGCTTTGGAGATAAGGTGCAGGTTCAGTTCTAGACCACTGTAATAAAGCAAATATTACAGTAAAGCGAGTCAGACAAATTTTTTAGTTTCTTAGTGCATATAAAAGTCATATTTACACTATACTGTAGTCTGTAGAAATGTAACTATAATTATGCAAAAGAATTATGTCTAAAAATATATATATATACATACCTTAATTAAAAAATACTTTATTGCTAAAAACTGCTGACAAACATCTGGGCCTCAGAAACTTGTAATCTTTTGGTGGTGAACGGTCTTGCCTCCATGTTGATGACTGCTGATTGATCAGGGTGTGGTTGCTGAAGGTTGGGGTGGCTGTGGTAATTTCTTAAGGTAAGACAACAATGAGGTTTGCCACATCAATTGACTCTTCCTTTCACAAAGGTTTCTCTGAAGCATGCGATGCTGTTTTTGTTTTTTTCATCATATTATGGGGGTACAAATATTGTTAGGGTTACATATATTGCCCCTGCCACCCCTCCCCACCCCCCACCCGCCACCAGAGCTTCAAGGGCGTCCAACCCCCAGATGGTGCGCACCACACCCATTATGTAAGTATACACCATTCCCCTCCTCCCCTCTCCCACCTGCCCACCACCCGATAAAAGGTTTTTTTATTTTTGACATTTTGGTTACATTGTATATCTTTGCCTCTCCCTAAGAAGGGTTAGAGGTATTTTACCCACAGCCCAACTTCTTTCAAAACTGAAGCAAATCCTCTCAAACCCTGCCACTGCTTTATCAACTAAATTTAGGTAATGTTCTAAATCCTTTATTGTCATTTTAACAGTGTCCAAAGGCATTTTTACCAGGAGTAGGTTTTATCTCAAGAAACCACTTTCTTTTCTTATGCATAGGAAGCAATTCCTTATCTGTTCAAGTTTTATCATGACATTGCAGCAATTCAGTCACATCTTTAGGCTCTATTTCTAATTCTCTTGCTATTTCCACCACATCTGCAGTTCTTTTCTCCACTGAAGTCTTGAACCTCTCAAAGTCATCATGAGGGTTGGAATCAACTTCTTGCAGACTTCTGTTAATATTGATATTTTGATCTCATTCTGTGAATCATAAATGCTCTTAATGGCACCTATAATGGTGAATCCTTTTGAGAATGTTTTCAACTTACTTTGACCAGATCCATCAGAGGAATCACTATGGCAGCTATGGCCTTACCAAATGTATTTCTTAAATATTAAAACTTGAAAATCAAAATGACTCCTAGATCCATGCATGCTGTGGTAGCAGGCATAAAAACATTAATCTCCTTGCACATCTCCATCAGAGCTCTTGGGTGACTAGGTGCATTGTCAATGAACAGTAATATTTTGAAAGTAATTTTTTATTCTGAGCAGTAAGTCTCAATAGTGGGCTTATAATATTCAGTAAACCATGCTGTAAACAGATGTGCTGTCATCCAGGCTTTGTTGTTCCATTTCTAGAGCACAGGCAGAGTAGATTTAGCATAATTCTTAAGGGCCCTGGGGTTTTCAGAATGGCAAATGATCATTGGCTTCAACTTAAAATCACCTGCTGTGTTAACCCGTAACAAGAGTCAGCCTGTCCTGTGAATCTTCAAAGCCAGGTGTTGACTTCTCCTCTCTGGCTGTAAAAGTCCTGGATGACACCTTCTTCTAATAGAAGGCTGTTTCATCTACATTTAAAATCTGTTGTTTAGTGTAGCCACCTTCATCAACGATCTTAGCTAGATCTTCATAACTTGCTGCAGCTTCTCCATCAGCATTTGCTGCTTCACCTTGCACTTTTATGTTGTTGAGATGGCTTCTTTCCTTAAACCTCATGCACCAACCTCTGCTAGCTTCAAACTTATCCTCTGCAACTTCCCCACCTCTCTTGGACTTCATAGAATTGAAGAGAATTAGGGCCTTACTCTAGATTAGGTTTTGCTTAAGGGAATAATGTGGCTGGTTTGATTTTCTAATCAGACCACTTAAACTTTTTCTATTATCAGGAGTAAGGTTGTATTGCTTTCTTATCATTTGTGTGTTCACTGGAGCAGCACCTTTAGTTTCCTTCAAGAACTTTTCCTTTGTATTCACAACTTGGCTGTTTGGTACATGAGGCCTAATTGTTGGTCTATCTCAGCTTTTGACATGCCTTCCTCACTAAGCTTAATCATTTCTAGCTTTTGACCTAAAGTGAGAGACTTGTGACCATTCCTTTCATTTGAACACTTAGAGATCATTGTAGGGTTATTAATTGACCTAATTTCAATATTGTCATGTCTCAGGGAATAGGGAGGCCTGAGGAGAGGAAGAGAGAGGGGAAATGCCTTAAATGGAACACTCAGAACACATATAACATTTATCAATTAGGTTTGCCATTTTATATAGGTGTGGTTCGTGAAGCCCCAAAATAATTACAATAGTAATATCAAAGACTACTGATCAGGCCAGGTGCAGTGGCTCATGCTTCAAATCCTGGCACTTTGATGAGAAAATTGGATAGCCACATGCAGAAGACTGAAACAGGATCTGCACCTCTCACCACTCACAAAAATCGACTCACAATGGATAACAGACTTGAACCTAAGGAGTGAAACCATAAGAATTCTAGAAGAAAATGTTGGAAAAACTCTTATAGACATCAGCCTAGGCAAAGAATTTATGAAGAAGACCCCAAAGGCAATCACAGCAAGAACAAAAATAAACAAATGGGACCTGATCAAATGAAAAAGATTCTGCACAGCTAAAGAAACTATCACGAGAGCAAACTGACTTTTTGTTTCCTAACTTGTTCAAGTGAGTCATATTTATAATGACTTCCAAGACCAAAATGGAAACCTCAACATGTAGGTAATTGAAACCTGAGATGCTTATTTCTTGCAAATTTATGAAAAAATACATTCACTCCCCTAAGCATGTTGTTGCTATTTGTCTCACGTAATTTTCTGAGAAGCTATGCAATTAGATTTAAATAAAATCATGATCCTGTGGTTGGCTACCACTCCCCCTGCAAAGCAACATAGAACAACACAGAAAAACACGTCAAAAGTATAATATCCACACATTAGAATTATTTCTGATAGTCTTGGATATTTGATATTTGATATATCAGGTCTCAGTGAAATAAATGTGTATCAGGATCCTGGGAATACTAATAACTACACGGAAATACTCTTAGAGTCTTAGAGAAAATTGCTTCAATTCATATGAGATTCCTTCTCAAGATAAATAAGAATAGCTATCACTGTTGAAGTGCTTGGTTTTGTTTAAAAAAAACCCCATTTTTTAAATAGATTCATTGTCAATGTACATAGTTTTGGGATACATGTGATCATTTAATACATTCATATAATTTGTAAATATCAAATCAGTGCACTTGGGATATCCATCATCTTAAACATTTGTCTGTATGCTAGAAACATTAGAATTATTCCCTTCCAGTTATTTTAGATTGTGCAATAGATTATTGCAAACTAAGTGCTTGGCTTTTTTTTTTTTACCAGTTCCTCCCCTCAGTATTTCACGTGATTTATTTTATCTAATACAGTATCCCCCTTACCCATGGGAGATATGTTCTAAGACCCCCAGTGGATGCCTGGAACTGCAGATAGTACCAAGCTATATACACTGTATTTCTTCCATCTGATAACCAAGACGTGGTTCCTAAGTAGACCCAAAGTGACTGATGGCAGGGAGTGTCTACAGTGTGGACTCCCTAGACTCCCCAGACCAGCAGTCCCCAACCTTTTGGCACCAGGGACCAGTTTCATGGAAGACAATTTTTCCACGGCCAGGGAGGAGGCAGAGCTCAGGCGGTGATGTGAGCGATGGGGAGCAGCTGTAAATACAGATGAAGCTTTGCTCACTCGCCCACAGCTCACCTGGGGGTGGGCAGCGCTCACGCTGTGATGTGCAGCCTGGTTCCTAGCTAAGGCCAGGGACCAGTTCTGGCCAGGGGCCCGGGGCTTGGGGACGGCAGCAAAGGGTTCCTTCACATCTCAGGCAGAGCAGAGGGGGTGGTGCAAGATTTCATCCTGCTACTCACAACAGCATGGAATTTAAAACTTATGAATTACTTTTGGAAGTTTCCACTTAATATTTTCACACTGTGGTTGGCTGCAGGTAACTGAAACCTCAGAAAGTGAAACCACAGGTTAGGGGAGACTATTGTACTTACAAGAGAACTGAAAGGTAGACATTCTTGTGCTTATTCCAGAAATGTGCTGTCTCAGGCACGGAGCAGGACAGGAGCTCACCCAATCCAGTGATTTCCAGCATCCCATAATGCTTTCCGTCCCGCCCTCACCCCCTTTTTGGGGTCTGACAGGTAATACGTTGGAGATAACTGAGGGAGCCTTTTGGAAACGGAATCCGGGGTGTAGAAACAGGTTCATCTTAGCCGAGTAGATTCATATTCTTGCACAGGGAGGGGCTGTTTTCTCCAACATCTTCAACCTGCGTGACAGAAGCCTCCTTCCCCCCGTCCCTAAATAGAAGCTGAACTGAATGGAACTGAATGACCACAACACCCAAGGACAATGGCCCTGGCTACTGCAGAGAACAAGAGAGGCAGGTCCCAGGAGGAGGCCAAAGACAGCCAGGAGCCAAAATGCCATCTGGGAAGGGAGAAGAGAAAGAGTCCCCGAGGAAAGCTATTGGAAAGATTTCTACTAAACGGGAAATAAATGACCACAGGGGGCATCCTGAGATATAAAACAGGGATTGCAACTCAAATGCCCTTAGGTGTCTGGCTTGGGGAGGCAATCAAGTAGAACAATTATGATCAGGGACTCTGACTCCAGTTGCTTTACACCCCAGTTTCACCACTTAGCAGCTGTGTGACCTTGGGCAAGAGAATTGACTTCTCTGTGCCTCAGATGCTGTTCACTTTCTGAGGTTACTTTTAGCCCATTTGATTCCTTTTGAAACTGAGGTTAATTAAGATCAATGTTAGAAGTCACTCAATGTTTAATAGAACCAAGGAGTAATCCTAGTTCTTTTAACTAAATGTTTAGATATTTATGCCACACCACAAAATGCTCCTAACAAGGGTAAGTCACTCGTTGCTGCTATGGAAAATGGTATTGGGGGAGGGGAGATGAGGAAGAGAGACAAGGGGGAGAGGAAGTAACAGATACTGAAAATGATGAGAAGTGACACAATTAGGGGGGAATGATGATAAGAAGTAATAAAATGAGTGCCACATGCAGACAGAAGGAGGGAATGGTTGGTGACGAAAGACCTGTATTTATGTATCTTAGTGATGGGTAAAATGAGCCTTACGAATTATAGTATTTCTAATTTAAACAACCATTTGTAAGCTATAAATGTTTATAATGAGTATAATTTGTTCAATTTATGTTAATAGAATAAAGAAAGACATGACATTAGCCATTCAGAGATAATTTGCATATTTACAAATGGACAATTAATTTTTTATTGGCACGTAAGTGATTCAAAGATAGATCATTGTATTAATCTCACACATCAGAGGAATTTAAGTTTTAGATAAACCTCAAACATAATCCTGTCTACAGCAGCTCTGGCATCTGGATTTGAAATATAAAAGCAGTATAACTGTTCTAGATTAAAAGATAATGACAACTAACTGTAATACATGATCTTAATTAGGTCCTGGATTTTTAAAAAGCTATAAAGTATATTATTGGGACAATTGGTTAAATTTGGCTAGGGATTGTATATCAAATAATATTATCAGATAATATTATTATATCAATATGACTAAATATTACATTAATAGTATAATAATGACATTATGGTTATAGTAGAGAACGAGCTTGCTCTTGGGAGGTACATTCTGAAGTATTTATTAATAAAGCTAAAGTGTCCTGAAGTCTGCAACTTATATGCTTCTTTCAAATGGTTCAACAAAAAGAAAAGAACAGTTACAGACGTGCACCCACCCAGGGACGAATATGGCAAAAAGTTAATAATTAGAGAATTTAATAGGGATGTATGGATGTTTGTTATAATGGTCTCCCAACTTTTCTATAGGTTTTTAAATGTTCAAAATAAAAAGTTGAGAAATATTCTGTTTTAATATTTTTATGAAGTCAGAAATGCAGATGAAGAGTGACTGAGATTACTGAGGAAGCCACAGTGTGAGGAATATAGCTGCTCTAGATTCATAACATCTAACTCTCTAATCCCACGGAAGGAGATATAGGCAATCTATTCATCATCCTGCTAGTCAGCCGATTAGATGACTCTGCTAGAGTCTAGCTGATACAGTTGGAAACAACCAGATTCTTCTAGGGGAGAACATAAGGAGAAATCAGAAAAATGTTTTTCTTCTCTGAATAGATCAGTTTTATGAAATAAAGAAAATCAGCAATTTCAAAGAGAGGTAGTCTATGTTACATAAATGATACAAACATCCTTAAAATTAAAAAGGAAGCTAAATATAGAGAAATATGCAAATCCAGAAATTCCAGGCTATCAGTACAGAATACCATCAAAAACTTCTCCCAATTTCCCATGAAAAGCACTATGTACGTAGCTAAATGCCATAAGACCCAATCATACCATTTAAATCTAAGAATAACAGGCATAAAGGCATTCCCATTAAATGCAAATTGTGGAGGATAAAAGAGAAAAGCATTCCTCGACATCACTCACTCTGCCTTCGGAAGCAGAGCATGACATGCAGCATCAAAGAAAGTAAGAATTCTTAAATTAACTCCCTCTGAGCACCAGCACAGGGCTAGAAGACTACACAGTTGGTGTCGCAATCTTCAACTGCACAGGGATTGGTTTTTCACCAGGTGTTTTCTGAGTTTCACCTTCTTAACCTTTGCTATAACCAAATCGATTCCTCCAGCTAACTTCTCAGTGGAAAGCACGGTGTGTTCTGGAAAGCGTGATGGCCCACAAGGAAACATGGCTGTTGGCAAGCTCACAGACAAGAGGAGCCCTGGCTGTTGAGCACTTACTGGGAAAGGCTTTCAGAGTGCACGCCCAAGCCAAGAAAACAATACAGACTGTATCTTACTCTCGCCCAGTGTTGCACTGTTACGAGCAAAGCAGTATCTCCTCGCTGAGTTTAGCCAGTGCTAAGCACAAAAACTTCTACATCAGATCTCCATCTAAAAACAGCAACTGGTCAACACTCAAATGTACACAGAGAGGTACTTAGGACACTCCCCTCCCTGTCTGTTGTCCCCCTGTTGGCAAATTCTGAGCTAATACACGTCACCGCACCATGAACAGAACCGGCATTAACACAGGGAGCACTCTGAAGCAGACCCAGAGAAAAAGCATTTCTCTACAATATACTTCTAAAGAAAAGTTTAGAAATCACGTCTTGCTGTCATCAAAAGTTTTGAGAAGAGGAAATATGAACAAAACACTAGAAGACAAACTGGCTGAGACCAAAGTGGAGATAAACAGAGAGCAGTCTGAAGCTTAAAACAAGTAAGAAAACTAAAAATATAAGGGTAAAGTTAAAATCCACATAATATACAATAAAAAGCAGAATTTTAAATTTAAAATGACATTTAAACAGCAATTTAAAACAAGAAGACAATAAAACTTTGTTCATAATGCATAGGAAAAAACAAAGGTGAAAATGCAGGGGAAGAATATACTAGCTGCATAATGCAAAGATACAGATTCAGCTTAATAATTTTTGTCTGCGTAAGTGCTTCAGAATTGAAGAAAACACATCAATGCACAAATTCAAGAAGAATCATTATAATGAAACTGTTGAACACCTAAGAGAGAGAAAAGGTCACAAAGGGATCAGAGAATAAAGACATCAACTACAAAGCAACACAAAAATCAGACAGCTGACTTCTCTAAAACATCACTAGATGACAAATGTCAGTAAAGAAAAATATATCCTCAAAGTGTTGACCAAACAAAACAAAACCAAAAAAACACAAATTATTAATCAAGAATTCTATTCTCCATAAAAATATCTTTCAAGAAAAAGGTTGAAATGAAAATATTTTAAGATAAATAAAAACAGTTTCTAAACTACATATACCCAAAAGAATTTAAATAGGATATATTTCAAGAAAAAACTAAAAATGTATATATGTGGATAAATATAAACAAACACTGGAATGATAAGATAACAATAATAATCTAACCTTTGGGGTTAAAAATAATTAAAACAAGACAGAGATAAACTACAGGACAACCGCTGAATATAAATGGGGAGGGCTGTGGTTGAAGTGATAGCATTCCATCCCTGTGTTGCATGAGAAGAAATACTGAATAAATTCAGTCTTTGGTAAATATGAGAGCTGAAATTCCAAGGGTAATCACCCAAAAAAGGTAGCTCTTCCAAACCAGCACAAAGGAAAGAAAATGGAATGAGAAAAAGTAAAGAGCAAATCAACAAGAGAAATGATAACATTTTTATCAGAACTAAATAAATGAAGAGGTAAATGATGTTTATAGCTAATCTCTAAGAGTAGTGACTTCATTTTATTTACTATTCTATTATATATCTAGTATATTAGTACTTGGCCCAGAGAAGGTGCTGACTAAATATGGGGAAAAAAAGATGAATAAATTAATGGGTGAACTATTAATGATAAATTTGAGGAAGAAATATCATAAAGATATCAATCTGGGGGGAATTCTTATACCAAATAAGATCTATAAATTCAGAGCAATCTTAAAACCATGCAGAATCTCAGCTTTCTCCTTGATAATGGTATTTCTAATTTTTACCTTTTATAAACTGTGCTGCAACTTGCATTCTTGTACATGTAACAATGCACATCTCTCTTAGCATATTTTGTAGAATAGATGTTGATTCTAATGGGTAACTCCATGATTATGAACATTTTATTTTCTATGGACACTATGCTGTCAGTTGCTATAGTAATACCTCTACCAATCACTAAGACAGTTCTTATTTTCTTAGTTGCTTGCCAGGATGGATATTACCAAACAGTTTAATTTCATCCTTCTATTAAAAGAAAATTATTGTTTCATGATTAATTTATTTTGTATTTTAATACCATAAAGTTTTAAATTGTTGCACATGGGTAACCTAAATGAATATTCTTAGACACATCATCAGCTAAGACTGAATTATAAGAAATAGAAAACAATGAATCAGTAATGAAAAACCTTCTAACAACAACAAAAAAGGCCATGACCAGATGGTTTCATAGGTGAATTATATAAAAAAAATTTAAAGAATTAACATCAACATTAGGCTAAGTGAAATAAGCTAGTCATAAAAAAAGTACAATATGATTCCATTTATATGCGGTAATCACTCACAGAAACACAAAGTAGAAGGTGGTTGCCAGGGGCTAGAGGTAGGGAGAAGTGGGGAGTTATTGTTTAATGAGTAGAGTTTCCATTTTGCACAATGAATTCTGGAGACCTAATGTGAATATACTTCACACGACTGAACTGTACACTCAAAAATGATTAAGATGGCAAAATTTATGTTATGTATATTTTACCACAATTTTTTAAATATTTTAAATTTCGAAGAAAGGGGAAAAAAGGCTAAAAAATTGTTGCATAGATTTATTAACTATGTTTGTTCATTGTGAACTTCTTGTAAGCATATGTCCAATTGTCTATTTGATTTGTCTTTTCTTATTGCTTCATAAGGGATGGTTGATTATTAAAGAACATTCTCAAAGTTATTATAAGCATTCTCTCCCAACTTGTGGTATATTAGACTTTGTTTATGAAACATTTTAACAGTAGTGAAGTTTTAAATTTATATCTCTTGAAATTAGCCTATCTTTTCTGCTACATTTTGAGTTTTGTTTTATATTTAGAAACATCTTCCTCTTAAAGGTTCTAAAAATACCTACCCATTTTTTTTTCTGTTAGCTTTGTGGTTCAAATTTTTAAGCTTTGGGGTTTTATCCACATGAATTTGTATGAGGTATTGTAGTCAGATTGATTCTTTTTTAAAAAGGCTAAGCATTTCTTACCATTACCGTTTGTTAACAACACATCTTTCCCAGTAATTAAGAAAGCCATCTTTATCCTAATATAAATTCACAGGTGTATTTCAGTCTATTTCTTAACTCACAACTCTGTTCTATGGAACTACTTACATATTTTGACTACACTAAGAGCTTTATATATAGTTTCTAGATGCCGTGTCAAGATAGCCTTTGTCATATCTGGCAGTCTTTATATAAATACAATTTCAGATAACTTGTGAAGTGCAAAAGAAAACCCAAATGCATTAATAACACTGGTCCAGTTTCATGTTTTACTACATTAGCCTCCTAGAGAACCTTCACAAGCCCTGTTCTAAGACAGATGCCAAGTCATAGCAATTGAACTTTCTGCCTGTGTCACGCAGAGCAGGCATACTGGGACAAAGCCACTCTGAGACTGTTTGACACCCAGAGCCAAAGCATTTTTAACAGCCCCTGCTGTCTATGACAGAACTATATTCAGTAACAATCATGCAATTATCAATATTAATCATTACTTTTCTCATTCTTTAAATTTGAAACAATTAACAATTTAAAAAGAAAAAAATTCCATGTTACTCAAATTCAGTAAAAATATACATTGCAGTTCACTCTCTGTTTCACTGTTTTAAGTTTTAAACACAAAACGCTGAGTGGTCGCATAGAATGTCAAAATTGAAGTGATGTAAGCTCAGTTTCTTTGTCTTTACAGTCTCTATGCTATCAAAACTACCCTTTGAAGGCAGGAATATGCAATACCACAGGAGATGGAGACAGAAATTGCCCCCGAAGCTACTGAAATGACTCTAAGCTCTCATGAACTTACTCTCCAAAGGACGTGGGTATTTTAGTCCACACGTGTCAGGGCCACCTGTGTAACTGAGAGTTTTCAGAATTAATCTGCACGTAGAATCTAATGTTAACTAAAGAATCAGCAATAAATTGAAATAATACAAAGCTAATATGTAGATAAACACTTAAGTATTACATACGTGTACATATTTTATATATGTGCATGCTATTAAAACTCAAAAGCAACCACAAAAACTAGATAAATAAAATATTTGGAAGGAAGAGGGGGGGAAAGTAATTTATCACTGATTTGTTTTTTCGTTTTTTAAAGAGACTGGCTCCTGCTATGTTGACCAGGCTGGATTCAAACTCCTGGACTCAAACGATCCTCCCCCGACCTCAGCCTCCCAAGTAGCTGGAACTACAGGCGTGCCCCACTGCACCTGGCTGGCACTGCTATTTTTAATAATTGCTGGCACATGATAAAGATTATAATCAAACTGACTTTTCAGCAGTTAGGTTATTGTCTTAAAAATTCTCTGCAGTGGATGCAGCCTTTATCACCTGTGCCTTGGTAGACTGCCTTCATCCTCCTCTCCTTGGTAGAAAGTTTGAAAAATCTGAAAGAATCAGAGATGAGCTATAGGATTTTATCTTCAGAAACAGACAAGAAAAGTGTCCAGCAATTTGAAAAACTTGCCAGAGATATTAAGAGCAGTGTGGGTGGCTTCTGGGGGAGGATTTGGGTAGGGAGTAGAGAGTGGAGATCAGAGATAATTTAGGGAAAACAACTGCTATTCCCTCCCACAGTGACAGAGACGTTTTATTCTCACCATAATCCTATGATGTTTGGGTACCATTATTATTCCCATTTTATAGATGCAGTAACTGAGGCACTGCTAGAAATTGTCAGAGCCAATTTTTAACTCGGACAATCTGGCTTCAGACCGTAGCTCTTAACTACTTAGACTGTGACATGCTCGAGAGACTGAGTAAAGACTCGAATTGTCAACAATTTTATTTTTCGGTCAGACTGCTGTTTCTCTGAATTGTCATAGCATAGAGATTCAAGAACACAAGGCATACGTAGGCTACATAAGGACAAGGTGGTGAGGTTATGAAACTGTAGGCAAATGGACAGAATCCAGAGATATTTTGCAAAACAATTATATATGATTTCATGGTGACTAAAATCAAAATTTAAGAAGAATGAATCAACACTGACTCAAAAATTTAGGCTTTTGTAATGCAGAAAATGACGGTGCCATTGGCAGGAGAGAGAAATAAACAAGTGGGTGAGTTGGTGGGCGGACGGTGATGGTGAATTTAGCTTTGATAATCGAAGAGGCAGTTTCAATAAGCTTTAGAAACACTGCAACACTACTGAGAAGAGAAGAAAGTGAAAAAGAAGATTTCAGAAACAGTAGCATAAATGACAGAGTTGAAATTTTACTTTTTGTTTTATCTTTGGTGAATGATGGATTGATTGAATGCTATATAATCCTACTTTATTCCACAGAGAAATTGAGGCAGCTTACACTAAAATTAATGAGATTATTATTGATACATTAATCTTGTATATAAATAAATTCATGTATTTTTAAATTAATCTTTCTTTTTTCCAAATAAAATAATTTCATTTTTTCTTGGGCCATTACTGTAGATTCAACCCTTTCTTGATCAAATGGTATTTATTTTTAACAATTTTTTGTAATCCACTGAAATGGAATGGGAACACTATTTACCAGTTTTGATTCATTTTACATGTACTATACTCTTTTGTCTTGTTTTGTACCATATAACATAGTATAAGTCTAAATGGTAAGATCATGGTAGCAGCATTTGAAATTCATGATTAAAATGATGTGTGTATGTACATTATTTTCCCACAGTGTATTTAATGCCTTCACTCTTCCTTTCCTCCCCATTCTATTATCTCAAAAATTGCTAACTTTTGCAAATTTTTAATTGAAACTTTTAAAATCAATATCCCTCCTCCAAGATCTAAAACTAAGTACATAGATGCAGTTTTGACTTAAATAGTAATAATTATGATAATAGGTCTATCAAGTAAGAAGAATTAGTGGATAGAATTAAGCAGAAATTTTTAGTTCTTATCAGTTAAATTTTAGTTTTAGCAGAGGATTTTGTTGACTTGGGAATCTTTATTTTGTTGTTTACTAAAATTAGTACTGAGCTGGTATTGAGACTTTATTGGGTTTTGTCCATTTACTGCCATTGACTACCTCTTTATCCATAAGGAGGTCTATTTTCATTTGCGATATTGAGGATGTTGAATTTCAGCAGTAGCATTCATAATGTATTTTAAGGAATCCTCGAGGATCCATTATCCTGGTGAGTATAAAGTGGAATCAAGAGTAGGGAGAGGTTGTGGTAATGGGAAAGTGAAAAGAGAATGGGCTAGGATCAGGCAACCAAAGTATCATAGCAATAGAAGACATGGGGGAAACAGGGTGTGGAGCATATGGGAACTCTCTAATATCTTTTCAACCTTTTGGTAAATCTAAAACTATTCTAAAATAAAAGGTTATTTTTGAAAAGCTGTGATTAATAAGTTTAAGGAAATATGTAAAAATACACAAAAGAATAAATAATTTTACCAAAATAACTGACTTGCGAGACACCATATACCTGCAAACCTAGAGCTGATACACACCCCTACACCTGCTGGCCATGCCATAGCACACTCCAGTGAGACCCTCACCTACAGGTGAAGTTCTTTTCCTACCAAGGCCAGCCCATAAAGTCTGGAAGAGGTGACTGCTTTTTCAAATGCACAGACATCTACTACAAGCATCACGATGAATCAGGGAAACATGACATCACCAAAGGAACACAGTAAAATTCCAATAATCAACCACAAAGAAATGGAAGTCCATGAACTGTCTGACAAAAAATTCAGAATAATTGTTCAAAAGAGCTCAGCAATCTATAAGAGAACACACATAAACAATTTAACAAAATCAGGAACAATACAAAAACAAAATCAGTAGTTCAACATGAGATAGAAAACATGAAAAAGAACCAAACAGAAATTTTGTAGTGAAAGAATACAATGACTAAATTGAAAAATGCAATGAAACGAGCTTCAACAGCAGGCTTAATTAAGCAGAAAAAAGAATTAGTGAATTCAAAGACAGATCATTTGAAATCATCAGTTGAAGAAAAGAAAAAGAATGAAGTAAGTCTATGGGATTTATGAGACACTATCAATAGAGCTAACATTTGAATTATGATGATTTCAGAAGGAGAAGAGAAAGAGAAAGGGGCATTATTTCTTTAAAGAAATAATGGCTAAAACTTTCCAAATCTGGGGAGGGATACGAATATCCAGGATTCAGATATGAAACCCAAAGATCTCCACTCAAGTTCACCCCAAAAAGATTTCACCAAGACATATTATAATAAAACTATCAAAAATCAAAGAGAAAGAACATTTTGAATACAGCAAAAGAGTTTCATCACGTATAAGGGAATTCCAATCAGCTGTCAGAAGATTTCTCAGCAGAAACCTTAAAATTTTTCCTTTTTTTCATAAAAGAAATATCTCAAATAAACAACCTAACTTTATACCTCAAAGAACTATAAAAGGAACAAACGAGGGCCAAAGTTAGTAGAAGGAAGTAAATAACAAAGATCAAAACAGAAAAAAATGAAATAGAGAGAAGAAAATATAGAAAGAATCAATAAAACTAAGAGTAAGTTTTTGAAAAGATAAACAAAATTAAAAAATATTTAGCTAGAATAACTGGTAAAATCTACCAAACATCTAAAGAAGTATTAATGCCTATACTTCTCAAACTTTTCATAAAAATCAAAGAGGCCTCATTGTGTGAGGCCAGCTTTACCCTGATCCCAAATCCAAACAAGGACACTACAAAAAAAGAAAATTACAAACCAATATCCCTCATGAACATAGATGCAAAAACCATCAACAAAATATAAGCAAACCAAATTCACATTAACAATATCCTACACCATAAACAATTAAGATATGTCCCTGTGATGCAAAGATGGCAATATAGGCAAATCAATAAATGTGATACACCACATTAACAAAAGGAAGAATAAAATCATATGATGATCACCATAAATGAAGAAAAAGCATTTGATAAAATTCAACAGCATTTTATCATAAAAACTTGAAACAAATTAGGTAGAAAAGGAATACACCTCAAGAAAATAAGGGCCATATACCATTGGGCCATTAGAAATTTCACTGAGGTAGAAGCCCCCTCTACCGATTTTGTTTTGTCAGATCTGTTTTGTCAGATTTATTTCCCAACCTCTGACATAAAAATGTTCCAACAGTAAGTCCAGAGTAGTTGCTACTTTTTGCTCACTAGGTCCAATCAGCATAATTTAATTAGTGTAATGGACCAATATGATATCTTGTAGAAGGTAAAAGCAATCGAGTTCCCTGCAAACTAAATTATGACGTCAGGCTGGAGAGTCAATATGCCCGGAGGTAGGACAGTGAAGGCATATTCCTGGCCTTGCCTGCTGAAAGCAAACTGCCTCTGGTAGATCTTTTGGCTGGGATGGAGAAAAAGGCATTTGCAGGTTCAATAGCTGCATACAAGGTGCGGGAGGCATGTTAAGCAATAAAGTCGCACATCTGGTATGGCAGCTTTGATTGGAGTCACTACCTGCTTGAGCTTATGATAATCCTGTCATTCTCCAAGATCCATCCATCCTCTGCACGGGCCACATAGGAGGGGTGGGTGGGATGTGGTGGGAATCACCACCCCTCCATCATTCCAGTCCTTCCCTGTGACACCAGTCCCTGCAGTCCCTCCAGAGATGTGGTATTGCCTCGAAGAATAATTTGGATTCAAGTAGATGGAGCAGAAGGTGAGGGGGCGGGTGGTACTACAAGAAAGGCAAACTGAAGAGCAGCGTGGAAGAAGGCAGTGACTTTCAAGGACGGTGACGTCCCTGGTGTCATCACTTTCACAAGCCATTACACGAGCCAGCTGATCGGGGGGAGGTTTGCATAAGACAGCAGTGGAAGATAATTGGCAAATAATGAGGTTGGGGCAAAATTGAGGGTTTTGAGTGTCAAACTAAGTAATGTGTATTTGATTTTGGTGGCAGTGGGGAAGGATGAAATGTTTCTGAGCAGGGGATCAGCTTGATCGGGAGGCAGTGATGTGCCGGATAAATCAGAGGATGCCATCATCAAGGGAAGAGGGCTCTTCCTGTGATGCAGGGTCATCAGCTCCTGGCAGCCCTTCCACTCCCACCGTATAAAATGACATACTCACCCTTCTGACAGAGTAGGCCAAGGAGGGGGTTGTTTTGAGCCTGTAGTTGGATGTTGATAGACAGCAAAAGGTGTTAGAGACTCTCCCCTGCGTGAGTCTCTGGTCAATACTTATTTCCTGGCTGGGGACCAGTCTTAGGGTCAGACTTGTATCAGAGACAGAAGATAGTTGATGGACTCAGATGCAAGGCGGAGGGTGGACACTCAGAGGAAATCACCAATGGCATTGCTGTTTGAGCTGGGGGGCAGTGAGGTGCAAACCCTGACTACTGTCGTCTTGATTGGCGTCTGGTTTAGGCGTCTGTATTGGGAGACCCTAATGAAAGGGTTTGTTCCATACATCTTAGCTGTGTAAGTTGCCTGTTTACTGTCCCCACAGGACCACAAGCATCAGGATAACCAGGTTCTCACCCCTTCCTGCTTTAGTTCTCTTATTCAGTGAACACGAAAGTTCAAGCTAACCTAGATGGTTTCGCCTGCTGTTCTCAGAGATATTGATTTTTTGTTACACTAGCTTACCTGAAAGATGAAGCAATCTCCCCAAAAAGCCCTCGCAATTAAGCCTTATGCTTTTGCCTTCATCATCTCCCTGCCTCTCTGCAAATTGTGTGTACTTTCCACGGGTTATTGATAAGAAATGGCCATTTTGCGGCCCTTGTGTTCCACTTTCTTTCAGCATTTGTCAAATTCCTGCTCCCTGAATAACTTCCTAGTAGCAAAGGCCTAGAAGAAGCAGTGAGAAGTCCAAGGAGGGTGACTGCAGTGGGTACCTGTTGTTCTAAGTGCTGTTCCCCACAGAAATGTGACATAATATCAACATAATCATCAATTCAAGCTCTTTTGTATTTAAAATTCCTCTAATTTTCCAGATATAGATTTTTGTTTGGTTGGTTGTTTTGGGGTTTTGTTTTGTTTTGGTTTTTAGTTTTTAAACTTCACAGGCAAGGCTTGCCTAGACAAATTCCTGAACAGGCAATTGTTACCTTTATCAGTGCCGTGTTTATTAGATCCTTTGTTGTAACTCTTCCCTCTGTCACATTGGCCCACTACGTAGGGCCTTCTTCCATAGAAGGTTCTAGCCTAGGAAAAGATTTGA